>JAJKFY010000284.1:0-282261 GCA_021066465.1 Trichoderma asperelloides | reverse complement strand
TGCTACTTCTGCTACTTCTGCTACTTCTGCTACTTCTGCTACTTCTGCTACTTCTGCTACTTCTGCTACTTCTGCTAGGTACTTCTGCTACTTCTGCTACTTCTGCTACTTCTACTACTTCTACTACTTCTACTATGGCTGTTTATTGTTTCTCGAGACTTTGGAACCTTCTTCTGTCCTCGGCGGCACTGCACAAGTGAGGCTCATATCCGGCTTGAGTAAATTTACGGGTAACACGAACATCCGGCTTGGGTGAATTAATCAAGTGTGATCTGCTCAACTACAACTAGGTAGCTGGCTGTGTAGCTTAGGATCTCGCCTCGCCTGTTTACACACGTCTACTATACTGTAGCTACTGCATTATCTTCAACCACAGCGACCACAACATCTACAACAGCCACGTGATTTAGAAGCAGAAATCAGTGTCCAGCTCTTGAACCATTCATCCCCTTATTTGTATTCTCAACCTCTCAGCTAGTCATTTCAATCACAAGAGCGTCGCAAAGATCCTCATCTTGATCCATCTCGTCCCATTCATCGTCATTCTTGGCCTCGGCCTCGACCTCGACCTGTTTCTCATCCACACCATCCTCATACGCATCCTCACCAAAACTCCACTCCCTGGTCAACGACGATGGGGTTGGCAGCTTTAACGAGCCACTAGAGAACTGCGCATAAAGATCATCCATGTCCTCACCATCTCTAACCTCAATTCCTTCGTCTCCATCCGAACCGTCTGGCGCACACAGAAATGTACTCTGAGTTGCAAACTCAGCGGCCTCTTCCTCAGTCAAGCGACCTCGTCTACGCGCAAGCTTTCGAAAAGTTGACTCTTGTAGGCAGGAACTCCCGAGTCTTTCACTTGCTGGGCCATCATCGAAACAAGTTCGCCACCAACAAGGGCCCTCATATCGAAGTCATCGAAGGATACTCATCCAGTAGAAGAAAGAACAAATACTGCGTAGCAGGTCGAAGCTGATTCTGAAGCTGCAACAGAAGCCCGTCGAGTTCAGAACCTCATTACTTTCGACGCTGTCATCTTCATCATCAACTCATAACCGGGTCGTCCAACGGCTAAAAGATGCTTCATCGTCATTTTGGTCCTCCTCTAGAAGCAAGACTAGATGCCGATTGCAAAGTGCCTCTGCATAGATCTGATGCATTGGCTGGCCGTTTCTCGCTCCCATTAGGTGACCGCCCTTGTTGTCTGGAGGGCCGAGGAGACGTCGGGCTGCCGGTTCGCCCATCCTATGGCTTGCCCTTCCGGCGACTTGTATCTAGCAATCAACGAGTCGATGTAGATGTACGCCTCATCGATACATATACTATGTCTAACAGACCCGCAGCCTTATCGCCAAACTATATCATCCAGAATTCTGCCGTTAATCTCGTGACGAGAGCTTCGAAGCACAATTGTATCCCCCCTGAGAGTTTTGATTCGGCGTTTTATATTGGCGCTATCTAACCGAGAAGCGCCTCTATCGCTGCATCAAAGTATCCGGCGTAGTATTCCTCATTAAAGATGCCGATGACCCGTTCCGCTGTAGCCTGCTCCCTTCTTTTATTGTAAAGGGCATTTTTTATGACAGAATCCATTCCAGATTAACTAATCTCGTCAAAGAGTGCATTTCAGTACCCAAATCCTCAAGCATTTGACAAACGCGCTGTAATACTTGCTGCCGAAGCTTGTCTCGGACATTTGGCAGCGTCAGCAGCTCTGAATCCATCTTGACAAATCAGAGTGATGACGAAATTTTAATTTTGAAGAAGTTGCTATGGTATTTTTGAATACATGGAGAAAAAAAAAAGTAACTCCGATAATATAGTTGTGTGGATGCATTTTAACTCTTATCTGACTCTGCGCTGTTGATGGATTCAGCATGTAGCGTTTGTTGGGACTCGCGTCAAGTACAGTTAAGCGTAAGTACGCACCTAGTCGAAAGACAATAATATTCACCTATAGGAGCTTTGGGGGCTTTGTACAAAGTAAAATGATTAAGAAACTTTCCAACCATTGGCGTGTAACTCTATCATACTTCTTCTATATCCACCACATCTACTATAAACCTATATATTGCTGCTGCTGCCTCTCTTTCTTCTTCCACCTTTCTGACTTCTATCCCTCCGCCATTCATATCAGCAACATCCACAAAACCTAGCATATCCAAAACATCCATCACAATCACCATGGACTTCCTCCCTCTGGACACCCCATCCATCGACTTCCAAATTGCCTGGCTGCAACGTCTCCTCCAGATACTAGAGCGACAACGAAGACATCGAATAATACACCTGCTATGGGTGCTACATGTCAACTACCTCGACTTTGAGCCCCGCCACGACTATGATGACTACGACGACTTTAAAAACTACAATGGCCGCAGCGGCTATTATCCCTAGTAGAGCGATTGTAGCCACAAACCTCCGGCTTCTACAGCCCATTAAAGCTGCAGCTGCTATGCCCACCAGTCTCCAGTCGTTCAACGGTCCGCTGAATTCTCAAGCGCCTCTGCTTTCTGTCGGAATTGCTCTCCCCCAATACACTGATCCAGCCACTATAGAGCGTATCCTATATAGCTCGAGATGGGCACATTATCCGTTCATCAGGTATGCATCTGAGTGAGTACGCGGCAGATAGCGCCAGATACCTTCAGCTACTTGCGCCTGTATCAACATGATGACAGCTGCACGGTCAGAGCTAATGGTGGCAGGTATTCAACAAGATGCAAGATGCAAGATGCAAGATGAGGGCTATTGGCCATGATTCACATATTCAACTGGGGCTTTCTTCTTCTGTGGCTGCGAGGAATAACATTTTGCGCATCTCTCTGTTAATCCTCTTGCCATCTTGCCATCCTAAACAGCAATTAACTGTCTTCGTGTTGTCATGGCTATTGCGGGGCACAATGCTGTCCAAAGCTAACGTGTGCTATATTCTCACCCTCAGCCGGTTTACAGCAAGCGTATTCAATGCGCGGGGCAGCGCTTCACTGAAATTAGACAAGCCCGTTTCCACATTCATTCACGACTTAGCAAAGGATTTCAGCGTAAGCCTTCCGAATTTGACCTCTTCTTTTCCTGCAATTAGCAAGTCCCCCCTATCGCAATATGGCTTCCTCCCTCCTCAGCCTCTTGGGCTTCGGACCCAGGAGATCTGCGCCGCCAGTTGTGCCGACTGATGAGGTCGTGCCGGTGCATCTCTTTGACGACACGGGAACGCTGCGGCGCTACACGTTGATGTGGACCTTCAGGTTTGACGAGGTTCTCGATGCCGATAAGCTGGGCAATGCGCTTTCTGAGCTCTTCCAGATGGAAGGATGGCGGAAGCTAGGTGGACGAATTCGACGCAGGGTAAAAAATAGCCGCGCGCCGTTTTGTTCATCAATGACAAGCACCAGCTAACTGAAACCAATCAGCCTGATGGATCGGCTGAGATTCACATCCCATGCCCCTTCACAGAGGAGCGACCGCCGCTCTATTTCACAAAGGCGAAATTCGACATGCGCATGTCCGAACACCCCGAGGCATCCACGCTGCCGACTGCTCCAGACAACTCGAAGCCAGCGATGTTCCCAAGTCCTCGCAATTATCAGTCATTGGGCCTTGGACCTGGATCGCCAACATGCATCGATGACTACCTTTATTCCGATCTTCCGCAGTTTGCCCTTCACGTAGTCAACTTCACAGATGGGACATTGGTCTCCGTCAATTTCAATCACATCGTCAGCGACCTCGCCGGTCTCATGGCCGTCATGAATGCTTGGCAGCTCGTACTGGCCGGAAAACCAGAAGCGGTGCCTCCATTCAAGGGCCTCTATGAAGATTCCATGGCTGGTCTTTATAAGGCGCAGACAACGGAAAAGTACGTCCTGGCCGACAAGCAGCTTTCGGGCTGGAAGCTTGCAGCATTCGGGCTGCGGCTCGTGTTTGATTACTGGTGGAACTCCCCGATCGACTCTAGGCTGATTTGCGTCCCCAAGAAGACGATGGATGCTCTCGTTCAGGCGGCTCAAGACCAGGTGCCACAGTCTGTGGACACCAGCAGCAGTGGAAATTCGTCTAGATTCATTAGCGAGAATGACATTGTTGTAGCATTGGTCACAAAGGTAGCCGCCCAACGCTTATCCCCAAACCGCCCCATCACTGTCCTGCAGGCTGTTGATCCTCGCAGCCGCGTCAAGTCAGTTTTTGACCAAAACGCCGCCTATGTTTGTAATGCTCCTTCTGCCGCCTTTCTCTTGTGCAGCGGCCAAGAGGCGGTGGACAAGAGCATCGGCGAATTGGCGCTTGACGGCCGAGAGGCAATTCAGTCGCAGGTCACGGAAGAGCAAATGAAGGCTGTAGCCGTGATAGCAGGGAAATCCATGGCGAACACCGGGAACCCCCCCATATTTGGGGAGAGCAATATGGCTTTGGTGGTGTCTTCCAACTGGAGCAAAGCCAAGTTTCTGGAAAAGGTGGACTTTAGTCCGGCAATCGTCGAGAGCTCGAAAAGGGATCTCCCTAGAGGGAAGCCGGGCCATCCAGTTTATTACCATTCTCAGAGCTTGGAGAAAGGTAGCTTGACTTCAAATGTTGTCGTCATCATGGGCAGAGACCTGGAAGGGAATTTCTGGATGACTTGTGCTCAACCAACTCATGTCTGGCCAGCGCTGCTAGGACAGTTGGAGAAGTATGCATAGGTTCTATGGTTTGAAGCTCACATCTTTGTTTCAGTCTGAACGCTCTCGCTTGAAAGCACGTCGAGCCTGTTGTTTTCCAGTTTTGATTAATGATAGTAATTTAATAGTATTCATAATCCGCACTCGATACTTGCCTGCTGCTCAGTGTAGATATTTGCTGCCATGGTTCGTGTTATTAAATGCCGTCTTTCTGATCTATTAAATGTCTATAAAATGTCTAAAAATACGAAAGAATGGGCAAGGCCATCACAGCTGCTACGAAGTAGAGGCTTGCAGTGGCCATGCCAGCTCCGTTCTTGGAGGATCCAGTCTTGGTAGGGCTAGCAGCAGTAGTGCTTCCTTTTGCAGGGCTTCCAGTATTGGAAGCAGCGTCGCCAGAACCTGTGGACTGTGAGCTCTCAGAGCCAGAGTTGGAACTGGAGCCAGAGCCAGAGCCGGAGCCAGAGCCGGAGCCAGAGCCGGAGCCGGAGCCAGAGCCGGAGCCGGAGCCAGAGCCGGAGCCGGAGCCAGAGCCGGAGCCAGAGCTGGAATCCTTGACGCCTGCCGCAGTAATAGTATATACAGTTCCATCGCCACCATTTGTATAAGTAAACACGGATCCACTAGCAGGAGCTGTTACTGTTCCCGCAGCGTTGCTCAGTGTAGCTGTCCCGCTCTTGGGAAGGTTGGTTGGTTTGTAGAAGGTGCTAACTCCGTCGAGAGAGTAGCCGAGGCTGGAAATGCAGTCGTAAGTGTCCAAGTAGCTGCCGCAGGAGTCAAAGGGGGTATTAAGCTGTGACTCGAGTTGAGAAACATTCGAAAGGCCAAGTAGCGTGGGATCGGTGTCCGGGCAGATGTTGTAGTACCTGAGTAATGATTCATGATTAGTATTGAACGACAGACGTAGAAGAGAGAGAGAGAGAGAGAGAGAGAGAGAGAGAGAGAGAGAGAGAGAGAGAGAGAGAGAGAGAGAGAGAGAGAGAGAGGAAGATCCATGCTTACGATGATAGAGCTCCACTGATCTCACAGCAATCACATCCCTGAATCTGCTGAAGATTGTTTCCGGCATCAGGCCCGTTTGCGTTATTTGAACATGTTGCAGTTTCTTGGATGGCGTCTTGGATGGCGAGGAAGACCTTGCCCAGGTTGCAAGAGCATGCATCGGCGGCCTTGTTGGGTGCCGGGAAGTATGGCACAGGCAGCTTGGCGGTGGGGCAGTTGAGGAAATACTCGATCATGTATTCTTGGTATTCGCACTCCCAGACTCGGTTCCAGCAGAATGCGGAATAGCAGTTGTAGTTGTCGACATAGTTCTGGCAGCCGCAAGCCAAGATTTCCTGCTGGCTATTGTCCTTCTTCGCCTGGGCAATACATGAGCTCAGAAAGTCGTTGGCCTTCTTTTGGCAGGTCTCGAAACCAGAGGCATCAGCACAGCCAGTGCTGGTTAAAGTGGCCTCTGTGGCGGCGAGAACCGCCGTAGAGAGGAGAGGGAGCAAAGCTAGGCGATGCATGATGTGTTGATGCAGGTCTGGACACTTGTACGAATAGATGAAGCAGAGGCAGGAATAGGAGATAGGAAAAGAAGCTTAAAAAGTAGAATCCAGCCAGGGCTGGGCCAACTACAAGCCGCAGAGACACGCCCTTCTCGTCATTTCGGCCGCCTGTCGCTCGGCCTCCAGAGTCAGCCTTGGACTGCTTCCACCATTGCCCAACTGGGCCAGCTGGAAAAAAGAGCTCCATTGCCAGTGGATACTTACATTGACTGATTTCCAAATCGGAAAGCCACCCATGTCCCAAACGAGCTGCCCGGGGGACTTTGGAAGAGCCGCATTGTTGCCGCGCGATCCGTATTCCGCACTGAGGCCCGTTATCGAGGTGGCCTGTGGCACGACGAGCAGGGCATGGATGGATTCACCGAGGCTGGAGCCCCCAGATTAGCGAGTTGGCGAGGGCCGCGGGATTGGCCAGCAGGGAGGGGCCGCAATCTATGGCGTATCTGCGTTCCTAGGCCATGCCGTTTTGGCGGATGCTAAGGCGGTGGCTTGTTTTGGCTCGGCAGAGGCGCGCGGAATTCGTGTGCTGCTGGTTTGATAGCTCGACGGGTTGATGGTTGTGGATTCGTTGAAAGACTGCCTGTTGTTGATTAAAGAGAGCGGTTAGCCTTGCCCCCTGAGAGCGCCGAAGAGATAGGATAGATGCTGTGCAACGCTTACGAAATCAGTGCCGCAGCGCCAGCAGTCGTCAAAACGAGGCGAGAAATGTCTTGGATGAGTCGAAGGGGGGATGATGTCTGTGTCTGGTCCATGTCTCTTACTCTTCAAATTGTCGTTTGCTTGCTGCAGCTGCACATGATCTCGTCCCTTATCGCTCGCGCATTCAGACCCTTATCGGTTAACCATTGATACCACACCCGTCATATGAGCAACCTACAGCCATACTCAGGCATCCCTAGTATAGAGAACTTTCGTGCAACAAGAATTTATTCTGCCTTGTCTGTGGCGCTGCATGGCGTTCTGCCACAAAAATTCTCCGTGGGATTCGGAACGTCGGATTTTTGGGTAGCAATATTTGGCCGACTGCTATTTAGGCTGCAGATTTTAGGTTGCAGTGTGTGAACGTAGCTTATCGATATTTTGCCATTTCGGGCAGCATTACCCGGGGCTGGTGAGATTCAGCAGAAGACAAAGTGAGATTTGACAGCAGGGTGGTGGCATTAATGCGAATATATACCGTGCTACCAGGCTTCACTCAAAGGTTGTTGGTTGATTTGGACATTAGAAGCACGGTGTATTTTTACGAGCAGTAAAGGGTGTTACTGAATTATAGGCGTTGATCACTTTAAACTTGGATTTTAACTTTGAATTAACCATGAACCATCGTTCTAAAAGCTGCGGAGAAAATGCATGTGGATCTGATGAGCTGCGGCCCTGAGCATGCCGCTTTCATCGCCAAAAAAAAAAAAAAGCACAAGGTCCAGTATAAGAAATGGCATGACAAGGAAATCAAATTGTCGTTTAAAGACTGAAATAGAAGAGAATCCGCACCAGAAATGTTTTTGTGTGAGAGCAGACTTATCTCACTCGTGCTTTATTTTAAATAATGGATGAGCAGAAAGCTTTTTTTTTTTTTTTTTTTTTTTTTGGGATTTAAAATTATCATGTAAATTCAAAATTCGTATCCAGCTTAAATACGAAAATACATTTCGCTAAGCATCTCGTCATATTTTCAAGCTTGTCTAAATTGTCTTCTCTCATGTTATGTTACTCAAGACAAAATTATGCTTGATGCAGGGTATCTTAGACTTCGCTCCCAAGGCCGCAATTGCTGCTAATGGCCCCACTGCGCTTTGGCGACTCAATTCTCACCATCCGCGAAATGACAGGCGCACATACTGCAACTGAGCCAGCCGAAAGCGCTTTAATTCCGGCGCATTACTTGAAACATGTATTTTGGAAATATATCTTGAAAGTGGCCATCTGTTGATACCTCATGACATGAGCTTGGCCTGACCTGAGCATTTTTACGATGTATTATCTGCTCAAGGGCTGTTTGATAGCGGCTTATCTCCCTCCTTATAGCGGCTCATGCACTGTAATACAGAGGGCTATGCACTGTATTTTATGACTACATGTATGCACGATCTTAGTAGACACAGCCTAGATAATAAAAAGCGCCACACCTCATGTCAATTCAACTCCAAGCTCATCAGCTGAACTGCTCAGTGAGTACAAGTACAAGTAGCGTTCGAGGCTTTTATTCTTATAAGAGCTGTCCACATGTATTCCGTCATTTAGTGGTAAGCTTCTGTCATTACCATTTGAGCTATGAAAGGCTTTCTTCCCATTAACCGCTGCCGATTAAAACCCAGCTCTACTCGCTGCATTGGGGCCTGAGAATATCGTCGAGATGACATCTCAATAAGCGAATCCAACATGGCCATCTGTATGATATAGATATCATAAAAAAAAGAGGCTCTATTTTTCTAGCGTCATTTGGGGACTTTCCCATGAACGGCAAATGACTGCTGCAGTATAGAGAGGGCACACAATAGTCATGGTGGCAGATATTTTCCACAACAAACCCTCAACGGGGGTTGGGAATTGGAGATTCCAAGCTAGGAGATGAATCCCACCGAAGGAAATAATGGTGGTCATTGCAACAACAAGTGATTGTCTATCAATGTGCTTCAAATCCCCATCAGTCTCGTGAAAAGCAATAGTCGGCATGGAATAGTGCTTGTATTGCCAGAATCGTTGCTGCATATAAGGAAAGGGAGCTTTATTGGCAATCTCCATAAAACCCTCTTCTGAAACACTAAGTTTAGCGGCCTTGACATATACTGGCGTGTTGATATCCTTTGGCTTGTCCCACTCAACGAGATATAAGATGATTGCTGTAGCAAAAAAAGCGACGGTGCTTAACTCCAATGGCGCGAATGGATGACGATAGTATACGCGAGCGCAAAGCTGGACGACCATCCAGATGACTTGCATTACGGCCAAGACCTTTACCAAAGCATCAGACTTATTCTTGTCGTCGATGTCTGCAACCTTAATATTTGATAAGTCCGTGATGATTTTATGTACTTTAGCAATGGCCAGTTGCTTCGAATCCAACGTCCACATATTCCCAGACAGCGTAGCAATATTCAGCAGCTTCCAGTGTGGTGGATTTTCACCAAGTGCCTCTTTCATCTTGATTGCGTGTTTTACATGCGGTTCGTGTCGTTTCCATGGGATTTTGCATTCTCCCAGCCACTTGCTCTGCCTTTTCTCGAATTTTGTGATGAAATCGTCGGCATTTTGAGATTCGACGTCTCCCCGCGAGCTTTGTGCTTCTTGGCTGGATCTATGAGTCTCTTGATCGGATATCATAGCACCTTGCCTTGGTAGAAGAGCCTCTTGGCTGGCTCTTGGAGTCTCATGACTTGATCGATTCCCTGGCGACCTTTCTGTTTTCTCATTATTCTTGTCTTGAACTTCACTGTCTGAGAAATAAACGATGATCCCTTCCATGCCCGCAAGGATAGTCTGCGGCAAATCCCACTCAGTTGGTTTCCTTGCAAGCCTTTTCAGCTCTGCGACGTTCTTTTTCGTGCCAAGCATCTTCTTTGTCGTAAAAGTGGTGAGAAATTCCGGACCAATAAGCATCACGCCCTTCCAGTAGACCCTTCGACATACAAGATATGCCTTTTTGTAAATACGCTGTCGCCATCCCTTCGGTATGGGCTCGGGTGGCACGTTGGGACGAAGGATGGACCAGGTGCAGAGCAGGATGACGCTGAAACAACTCCAGATGATTCGCATAGTCGTGCGTATGTTTGGTGCGTTGACGAACCCGATGGGCTCTTGATTAGGAAGTGTGCAATTCGGATTAAAGTGGTGAAATTTATCCATCTTGTGAAGCTGTCTATGTGCGATGCTATCGAGTTCTCAATCTTTTCGGGATTTAAAAACGCGTTCGTAAAAATACTAGAGTGCATTCTATGGCGACTGTTTGAGAGTTTTAATACCTGAAATTTTAACTGATCCATGCTATTCAATATATTCTGTATCCAATAGTGATCATCTTCGGTGACGAAAGCTCCCAGTCGATGCACATGATACTGTAATGCGGTGACACAAGCATTATCGTGAGGTGGTACCGGTATTATCGTGCATACAAGTCTCCACCTTTGAAATATTTTACAACAAGTTAAAGGACGATGCAATACCTGAGAGACACGTGTATACGATTTATTTGTTTGAGACTTTGCTCTCAGGCTGTGACTTGAACCCAGTCACAATTTATTCAAGCCTCGTCGGAAGACGCCTAAAGTCGATGTGATCTCGTGCAACAACACCTGTGTCCCACATGTGAGTCGCGAATACGATAAAAAGAATGGACTTGCGGGCAAAGTATGTATTAGTGTATTCATCAACGAATATGATGTTTTAAGTAATCGGAGGTAGAATCTACCTGATGAATGGTGAGGGCATAATCATCATTGTGGCTAGCGAATTAGAATAAAACAAACCAGTGATAGTACAAACTAAGCGAAGATGAAGAGAACATGAGAATCGAAAGAATGATTCATTGCAGCTACAAATATTGACGACTGTTTTAATAATCAGATAATGTAATAAGCTTCATGATGCTCAAATTCTTGAATTGATCGCTCAAGGCCAGCGGGACTGACCTGGAAGAAATACCCCTACTCACTACGCTCAATAATACAACAACTGGAGACTGCCTTTCAATGTTTAACCTTCTATGAATCAAAATCTACTACTGATTAACAGAACACCGCCATTCCAAACGACAACTGGAGCATAGGCTGATGAAGAAGAGTTGCATATGTATATTACAGAATAGGCAATTTGTATGCAAGCTCATGGGACACCAACGAGAGTGTACACTACATGCAGCTCCTCCGGCGTTTAATATAAACTCCGTGTGAAAGTAAGGGCTTAAAACTATAGTTTTACATATTGAACACTGCAAATTAGTGCTTGTAAAACACCTCGGAGAAAGAGGAATTCACAACGGAGATAATAGTAAACAATAATCTAAAAGCCGGAAGGAATTGCGGAGTCGTACGGAACATATATACTTGAATAGCACTTCAATTGGCAATAGAGTCTTTGCAAATTTCTCGCAATTCTCTATATATCTTCCAATTAAGCTGATTTGACCATGGCTCCAACACATGCCGCTGCTATTCTCCCTCAGAAAGGCGGTCCATTTACAGTCGCGGACCGCAACACCCCAGAGCCTGGCCCGAATGAGCTCCTTATCGAAGTCAAGGCCGTGGCCCTAAATCCCGTCGACCATCACCAACGAGACGTTGGCTTCCCTCCTATACCCAGTTATCCCACTGTTATCGGATCCGATGTGGCTGGTGTTGTCGCCAAGGTGGGCCCCGGAGCGTCAACCGGCCTCGCCCCAGCCACCCGAGTCATCGCTTTTGCCTCTGGTTTCTATCACAATGGCTCACCAGATTACGGTTCCTTTCAGAAATATGTCTTGGCTCAGTCAGAGGGCGTTGTTGCGCTCCCTGACCATCTTTCGTTTGAACAAGGTGCTGTTTTCCCCTTGGCTGTTCTGACTGCCTTGACGGCATGGACAACAATCGGCATCTCGCTCGACACTCAGTATACGCCACAGGATAGGCAGGCAGTGCTGATCTGGGGTGGTGCGAGCAGTGTGGGCACTTTTGCTGTTCAATCAGCTAAATTGCTGGGCTTTACTGTCTATGTAACTGCTAGCTCTCAAAACCACGAATACATGAAGCAACTCGGGGCGCACGCTGTCTTCGACTACAAGGATAGTGATGTTGTCTCTCAGATAGTTTACCAGGCTCAGAAAGATGGCGTCAAGCTCAACACAGCACATTGCGTCGTCAAGGAAAGCTTGCAGCCAACGCTGGACGTACTCAAGGAGACCAAAGGCAATGCACCAGCTATGGTTGCACATTCGCCTGTCTTGCCGCAAGATCATCCGACCCTGGACAATACTACAATCCTGTTCAATTGCCCATCGGCGGATAAGGCCGCCAGAGACAAGCATATTTACCAATGCTTCAATGGATGGCTAGGGAAAGGTCTCCGGTTAAATACAGTTGTTCCCAGCCCGTTTATTCAGGTTGAGGCGGGCGGTCTAGAGGGTTTAAACTCTGCGCTGGATAAATTAAAAGCTGGCGTTAGCAACACTAAGATAGTAGTCCCGATATAATAATTTATCACATATTGCAATCTAATAACTGAGTTGCGTTTTTTTTTTACTGCAAAATGGAGACCCCTGCTTGTGGCCCTACAATCGTGAAAGGTTTGTGGATTGATTTAGCTTATATACTGTGAATTTGCCATCTACATCCAAAACCTGTCGTCTTTGCATCCGAGGTTGTTCGATTCTTGTCAGTAAGTAAATCTTGGGCCCGGCTTGTCGCTCGGGTCGTCGCCGTGCTGTATTGACCTGATGTGACCCCGCCTTAGTAGAATGTGAATTATTTACTCTCCATGTCTCAGTAAGCCAGGGTGAATGTTGTCCATGTTTCAGTAATCCAGAATGAATAATGTCCATGTTTCAGTAAGCCAGAATGGATGATTTCCATGTTTCGATAAGCCAAGGTGAATCACACCCAAGACTGAGCCTGATCTGTGACAATCTTTTTTTTTTTTTTTTTTTTTTTTTTTACATTCGGAATACCGCAAACTTGGATCTTACAATTTAGTCTTGATTACTGAAATGTAGACAATTAATGATTAGATTAGCAAGTGTTTTGGGCAAATCAACAATATGGAATATGTATTGGTTGAGTGTTGATGACGAAAGACGACAACGTGAGCTAGAGTTTTAGTTGCGACAAGTGTATGATATGCCTCCAATAGCTGTAAAGCTTAAGCCACTGGCTAGGATCAAGTTGGAACAGCGTCTTAATGGTATTACGAGATGCTAAACACTCTTACTAGACGCTTTACTTCTGTCATCTCCAGAAAATGTACAACTAGTTAGCGCTGGACAGCTCACTGACTCTGTGTAAGACATGAGGTTGGATTCACCTAGCTGAGTAATATCGGATAGGAGATCTTATGAGAAAGACATGTAAGCTACGAGCATTTACACCAACTATAAGAGGTCCTTGTTTTGTCCTTTCCATCAACATCTCGCTTTGCTACATCCCGTATTCCATCCTCACAATCACAACACCAAGCAATCATGAAGTTCGATCTCGCTTATTTACTTGTCCTGGCCAGCGCGGCTCTTGTTCAGGGACAAGATTGTTTGCCCCATGTAAGGCCCACAAGCCCAGATCAGATGTCATTGATAATCCCATACTAATCGATTTGCGGATCTAGGGCGATCAATGTGGAGGAATATTTGATCCTGATTGCTGCCCCCCATATCAGTGCCTTAACTCCATATGCAATGTAAGCTATGTTCCTACATACAAGCACAAATAATTGGTTGCTAAAGCAGTTGGAAATTCTAGCCTAGGTAACTCAGCGCCTATATCGTTTGATACTCGTTCTGCTATTTGGAGGAGAAAGCCTTCGGCCGTTGTATGGAGTTCTCTTCTAGAGTTTAAGCTCGGCCGTCCGTTGGCGGGTTAAATATAAAATTAATACAATTGGAAAATTTATTCTTTTTCTATCCTGGAACGCTATATATGCATCAATGCCCATATTATTATGCACTGTCATAATCTAAGTGAAGCTGTCGGAAACTAGTAGGGCGAGTTGTAGTATGCAATGAGTCCAGTTTATGCCCGTGATAGCGGTAAAGCTAAGACATTAGCTAGCCAGGTATAGCTATTACCTCAATGCTAATTAGAATAGACGGGTTACGAACTGTTTGTGACCCCGTTGGCGATTGTATCTAAATATCATTCACTGAATGAAGTAACCATGTCCAAAAAAACGAATAATAAGGGTTGTATGATGGGTGCTATGATAACGACACCTAATAGATCAGATAATGGATAGATGGAATGGATTATAAGAAGAAAAGATTGTAGTGAACCGCACAAGTGTATATACCCGTGACATAGGGAATATGTATAACAAACACAGCAAACAGGAGGATGCAGTTATGCAACTGGTAACCAACGTCATATAGACAGTATAATCTTTTATTGACTTCTTCATAGAGAATTCGATATAATTTATCGTGATCGCCTCGTTTAGGCAATAGAATCATACATAACCAGTTTCCTACTAGTACAGTCTTATTGTAGTGCCTATTGTATACACAAACAGCCGGCTACAGGGGCTGCCAGATACACATGCCCATGTGAAAAGTGCTGTACAATCACGAATATATCAGCATGTGTAGATATACTGTATGTTGGCAAACTCACCTAACTACAGCGGACAAGGTCGATTGAATTCGCCGCATATCACTCAAAACCATATCTCTCTCCCAGTATAAGCTCTCGTACTGAGACTCCCTCGAGGAGGCTCTGCTTAGTGTAGTCGAGGCAATTGTGAATCCAAGACAAAGAATAACATCGCATCGAAATCTAGTGTTCGCATAACCGGTGTGTTTCGAATCAAATAGTCTTGGGAAGATAACGTCGAGACTACCGTACACTAAAGCAGCCAGACACTAGCGAAGTGATTAGGGCTTATTCGTAAGCATTGTTATATGTTTTGGTGAAGGTCATACTATTATTATTATAAGACTGTCGAAAAAACTTAAAACATCACATAATCGTTTGATGGAAAAGCATGCGATGAATATGTAGAGGCTCGATGAGACTAAGCGCGTAGCTAGGAGGATTGTTTGTGTATAATCGGAGAGACAGCGTTTTACTCCATCCATCGTGCGTAACTGTAAGGGG
Organism: Trichoderma asperelloides; assembly: GCA_021066465.1. NCBI lineage: Eukaryota > Fungi > Ascomycota > Sordariomycetes > Hypocreales > Hypocreaceae > Trichoderma > Trichoderma asperelloides. The sequence continues at coordinate 267,279 of JAJKFY010000284.1, read as the reverse complement.
CGAAGAGGAGAAAAAAAAAAAAAGAATATGGAGCAATCTATTGTGATACTGTGTTGGAAGTCAAATTGAAACTTCACCTCATCATAATCATAATCATCACCATCGCAAAGCTACTCTTTCATACGCTTGCAAAAAGCCTTGCATCGGTATACAATACTACGGCGTTCATCCGAAAAGAAGGCGGTAAATCGGATGCGTCTAGCTATCCGCGCCCGAAAGGGAGAGACGGGGTCGGATGGGCTGTTGACTGCGATACAATGCCAGCAACGGTCACATCATGAATGGATGATTTGCATGTGTCATCAAAAAGGAGAGCATAGGACAGCGGCGGGCCAAGAAGTTCCATAGCCGTCTCCAATGCGGTAACTTTCGCAACGAGAAACGGACACTAACCTAGTAGGTCTAGGATCATCCCACATTCCACTGAATAGTGCTTCACTATCCGCGTATTTAGGTGGCTAGGGCCATGTGCAGCCTCGTGTGATTCGCGAGCCGGGGGGGCTCTACGCTTCAAAAGTCCGCGGACCCGTAAGAAAACCCTTAGCCTTTGCTCCTCCACATGGCCAAAAGAAGCAATTGGGGGTGATCGGAGCACCAATAGGAGGCGATGAAAAAGCCACTCTCCACTTTTATATTAACGAAGTAGAGGCCATCCCCCAGCTTTTTTTGAATCATTTGCCCAGAGGCTCATTTTACGAGGAGAGCTCTGGTGAGGGAGAGGTAGAAGCCTGATGATGATGGTGTTTTGCTCCATCCAACACAGCATAGACTGAGGATTGTATGCTAGCAATATTCTGTCCGAAGAAGAGGTTGATTTGGTATTAATATTAAAGGGTATATGTTTCCAACTATCAGCTCTGCTGAACCAGATGTGATCTATGTCATGGTTTTGTTGCGGCTGCGGTAGAAACGGCTTTTGAATCCGATCTGATTCCTGAAATCTTTTCTGCAATTTCCTCTGTTGATGTCTCTATTGATGGGATGCATTCATCACACTGGTTGCGGTCAAGAGTACGCCGCAGCTGCTCTTCACACCATGCTAACCGGGCAAACAGGTCCTTTGTCGACTGCCTCCTTTTGCGAGTAGGTGCTGGTGTGCTTGGCTGACAGACAACTTTGAGCTGAATACGTGTAAGTCAATAAGAATATGTCAGCGCGCTGCTGTGTCTTATCTTTCAAGTGGAGAGTTGGCGGACGCCGCACCTTGATGCACATGGAACATGGACTCTTGCGATTGCATTTCTTCTTCCTTTTTTGGCAGAGCCGGCAGGCAAGTTTCCTGCCTTCGTTGACAACCTTACTGGGAACACTGGTTGGGCCAACGGAACTCATAATTCTGTCTTATAAAGAGAGAACGAAAGAATGAAAGAAGTGTAGATGTTTTATGAAGACGAGGGCTAGCAGTCAATGGGATTAGCTGGGCTGCAGTGGAATGAAGGATGTCTCGAAAAAGAAGGGTATATAAGATGAAGAGGAACAATAGTAGATAGGTACAATAGAAGTTTACATCTTATCTCGGCAGGGGAAAGCCCAGCCCAGATGTTGTGGAAATCTCACATTTTGAAGTTTTTGTCAAGTGTGCTCTGTAGAGTGAGAGATGGTGCTTGGATAATCTGCATCCGCCAAGACCCATGCACCGATCAAGATAGCGGGTAACTTTGGCAAACTTTGTTCAACATCCAGCAGGGGTCTCGCGGCAAATCGAGTCATGGATCAGGCTGATCAATACGCAGGCGAGTCGCAGCCAAGCTGAACGGGCAGGGCGTCACCCAAGGGTTCGGGATGCCAGGCGGAATCGTGGTCTATGAACTCTCCGACTGTATATAAAGACTGACGGTTCTTCGGAGTTTGCGAAGAGCCCGCGGATGTGGAGAAGCAAACCACGGCCACGATTGGCTAAGCGGGATCGACTTTGCAGGGCTCCTTTAACCAAACTCCGCAAGATAGCAATACAAAGTATAGCCTGGCCATAGTGTGATAGCACATGTACTTTGTAGCAGTAACGAGAATGTTGTTTATAGGAACCTTGCGTATTTCCGACGACGAGGCGTCTATTAGGAGAATAAGGGCATAGCCCCCCTGGATTACGGCAGCGTGGACTTGTTGTCATCGATTCGGGGCCACGATGGGAGGGCTTTCCGAGACCCGGTGCTTTGGCAAGCTTCCGCTGTCCGATGCTTGGTTGATATAAATCCTGTAGATGAAACACACGATTGTCAGATTCCTTCCGTTTTGTGTCTACTAGGGCCTCTAGGACTGATACCACTCATAGTACATACAGTTGGTTGTAACTGAGGTTAGGAAATACCTTTCCTCTCGGGTCATCGTGGAGTAATATCAGCTGATTGAAGCAGTAAAGTGGTTGAGACCCGTATAACCAAGACACGCACGATCTTTGAATATCGAGAGACACAGGAAAAAGGATATTCCCTCCAGTGCCCCGAAAATGCCTTTTGGGCAGCCGCCAAGCTCGCCGGGCGGTGAGTCCAGTCCAGAGTCCCGTGCCCAGTCGACTCACGGCAGTGCACAGACTTTTGTCGAAGGCCAACAGCATCTCTCCAGCTCCAACGATGTCGATTCGAAGAAGGATTCTCGCCATGGCAACAAGGACTTTGCTGCTGGCCACGATGCCGGAAACGATGACGACCAGTCTGACGAGAACAACAGCCTCCAGGAGATGCAGAGGCGTCACAGCATCGTGCAGCAACTGGCCCGTCAGTACACGCACGCCTCTGGAGTCGATATCCAGGGACAGCCAGACTCGCTGTTTGGAAACAATGACCCCGACTCTCCCCTGAATCCCATGAGCAGCAAGTTCAGTGCCCGCACCTGGGCAAAGACGCTCTCCAAATATGCCACTGAGCACGGGTCTGGATTCCGCCGCACCGGTGTTGCGTTTCGAAACATGAACGTCTATGGTTTTGGAACTGAGACTGATTTCCAGAAGGACGTTGGAAATGTCTGGCTTTCGATTCCCGATCTTGCTCGGCAGACGTTCAGAAAGTCTGGCAGACGACGCATCGATATCCTGCGCAACCTCGACGGCTACATCAAGTCTGGCGAGATGCTTGTGGTGCTTGGGCCTCCAGGCTCAGGATGCTCGACCTTTCTGAAATCGATTGCCGGCGAGACGAGCGGCATATACATCGACAGCGAGACCGAGTTCAACTACCAGGGCATCAGTGCTGAGGAGATGCACAACCACCATCGCGGTGAGGCCATCTACACGGCCGAGGTTGATATCCACTTCCCAATGCTGTCTGTGGGCGACACTCTCAACTTTGCTGCCATGGCACGATCTCCTCGAACGCTGCCCCCTGGAGTCAACTCCAGCCAGTTTGCCACGCATTGTCGAGACGTTGTCATGGCCATGTACGGCATCAGCCACACCATCAACACCCGCGTGGGCAACGAATATGTTCGTGGTGTGTCTGGCGGAGAACGAAAGCGAGTCACCATTGCCGAGGCCACTCTCTCCAACGCTCCTCTGCAATGCTGGGATAACTCCACTCGCGGTCTCGATTCGGCCAACGCCATCGAATTTTGCAAGACGCTGCGCTTACAGTCTGACATGTTTGGCCAGACAAGCGCTGTTTCAATCTACCAGGCACCTCAGAGTGCTTATGATGTTTTCGACAAGGTGCTTGTCTTGTACGAGGGGCGACAAATCTACTTTGGCCCGACAGACAAGGCCAGGGACTATTTCATCAACCTCGGCTTCGATTGTCCTGCTCGTCAAACAACGCCTGACTTCTTGACTTCGATGACTGCGCCGAGTGAACGAATTGTCCGATCTGGTTGGGAAAGCCGCGCCCCTCGTACGCCTGATGAGTTTGCCACCTGCTGGAAGAACAGCAACGACTACAAGTCTCTTCAAGCTGAGATGGACAAATTCAATAAGGAGCATCCGATTGGAGGAGCCGACGCTGAGGCATTCCGTCAGCACAAGAAGTCGACCCAGGCAAAGCACCAGCGTGTCAAGTCTCCCTATACCCTCTCGTACGGACAGCAGATCGGGCTCTGTCTCTGGCGAGGATGGCGGCGGCTGATGGGCGACCCAAGTCTGACTATCTTTTCCCTCCTTGCTAATTCGGTCATGGCCCTCGTTATTTCGTCGCTCTTTTACAATCTCCCGCAAACAACAGGAAGCTTCTACTCACGAGCTGCGGTTCTCTATGTTGCCATCTTGTCCAACGCCTTCTCTAGTGCTCTCGAAATCCTGACTCAATATGCCCAGCGGCCCATTGTCGAAAAGCATCAGCGCTATGGTTTCCATGTCCCTTCGGCCGAGGCCTTCTCGTCTGTGCTCTGTGATATGCCGTACAAAATTGGCAATACAATTTTCTACAACTTGGTCATATACTTTATGACGCATCTCAACCGTACGCCGGGCGCTTTCTTCTACTTCCTCTTCGTGACGTTTCTCATGGTGCTAGCCATGTCTGGAATTTTCCGATCAATGTAAGTTTCGAAACAAGCAAATCAAGCTGGACTATTGCTGACTACAATGCGTGCTACCTAACAGTGCTTCTCTATCTCGAACCCTCTCGCAAGCCATGGTGCCCGCTTCACTGCTGATTCTCGCCATGGTCATCTTCACTGGATTCGTCATCCCCGTCGATTACATGCTTGGATGGTGTCGCTGGATTAATTATCTCGACCCTGTTGCGTACGGATTCGAGGCACTCATGATTAACGAGTTCAGCGGCCGCCAATATGAATGCAACTCTTTCGTCCCAAGCGCTCTCATTCCAGGCTATCAAAATGCTACAGGAGTAAATAGAGCTTGTACAGCTGTCGGGTCCGTCCAAGGCCAGAGTTTTGTCAACGGCGATGCCTACATCAATTCGCAGTACAAGTACTACCATGCGCACAAGTGGCGCAACGTTGGAATTCTGATAGCCTTTGTTCTCTTCAACCACTTTGTGTACTTTGTTGCAACCGACATCATTCAAGCAAAAAAGTCAAAGGGCGAGGTTCTCGTCTTCCGGCGCGGGCACATTGTTGCTTCTGGCTCCAAGAAAGGCGACGCAGAAGCTGCCTTGTCTGGGCCCGTCCCTGTTGTGGAAAAGGGCACAGATATCTCGGCCAGAGAGACTGCAAATATTCAGGGTTCCACAAGCATATTCCACTGGGGTAAAGTATGCTATGATGTCAAGATCAAGGGCGAACCGAGACGAATCTTGGATCACGTTGACGGCTGGGTCAAGCCAGGAACACTGACGGCTCTTATGGGAGTATCTGGTGCTGGTAAAACGACACTTCTTGACTGCTTGGCTGACCGTATCTCTATGGGAGTAATTACAGGTGAAATGCTTGTCGACGGCAAGATTCGCGATACCTCATTCCAGCGCAGGACGGGCTACGTTCAACAGCAGGATCTTCATCTGGAGACAACAACTGTTCGTGAAGCTTTAGAATTCAGTGCACTCCTACGACAACCGGCCAGTACACCGAGAGCCGAGAAGCTTGCATATGTGGACGAGGTTATTAAATTACTAGATATGCAGGAATACGCTGATGCGGTTGTCGGTGTGCTTGGCGAGGGGCTCAACGTTGAACAGCGCAAGAGACTTACCATTGGCGTTGAGTTGGCGGCCAAACCACCGCTTTTGCTTTTCGTTGATGAGCCAACCTCTGGTCTTGATTCTCAGACGTCTTGGGCTATTCTCGACTTGCTGGAGAAGCTTTCCAAAGCCGGTCAATCTATCCTCTGCACTATCCATCAACCATCTGCAATGCTGTTCCAGCGCTTCGATCGTCTTCTCTTCCTCGCAAAAGGTGGCAGAACTGTGTACTTTGGCGACATTGGCGAAAATTCCTCGGTCATGACTTCTTATTTTGAGAAACACGGCGCTCCCAAGTGTTCTCCCGGTGAGAATCCTGCAGAGTGGATGCTTCAGGCTATCGGAGCTGCTCCTGGATCTTCGACAGAAATCGACTGGCACCAGACTTGGCTTGAGAGCTCCGAGTATCAGGCTGTCCAGACGGAACTCCAGCGCTTAAAGGATGAAGGACATGACAACGGGACTGAGATTCGAGATAAAGCTTCCTACGCTGAGTTTGCTGCGCCATTCTGGGCCCAGTTTCTCGTTGTCACTCAGCGTGTATTCCAGCAGATTTGGAGGACACCGTCTTACATCTACGCCAAATTCTGTCTTTGCGTTTTTGTTTCTCTCTTTATTGGACTAGTCTTCCTTAATGCTCCGCTGACTATTCAAGGCTTGCAAAATCAAATGTTTGCCTTTTTCAACATTTTGACTATTTTCGGTCAGCTCGTACAGCAACAGATGCCGCATTTTGTTGTCCAGAGATCGCTGTACGAAGTGCGCGAGAGGCCCTCCAAGACATACAGCTGGAAAGTCTTTATGCTGTCGCAGATCGCCGTCGAGATTCCATGGAACTCGCTCATGTCTATTTTCATGTTTGTCTGCGTCTACTACCCCGTGGGCTTCAACAAGAATGCTGAGCCGGCTGGACAAGTCGCTGAGCGGGGTGGTCTCATGTGGCTTCTCTTCTGGCAGTTCCTCGTCTTCACATGCACTTTTGCTCATGCCTGTATCGCCATCACGGACACCGCCGAAGCGGGCGGCAACTTGGCCAACGTTTTGTTCATGATGTGTCTCATTTTCTGCGGTGTCATCGCTTCGCCATCGAGCATGCCGGGATTCTGGGTATTCATGTATCGCGTATCGCCATTCACATACTGGGTATCGGCTGTATTGTCCACCGGCCTAGCCAACACCAGCGTCACCTGTTCGAGGAACGAGCTTGTGCATCTCGAGCCTCCAAGCGGTCAGACTTGTGGAGAGTACCTTTCGAAATTCATTGATGCTGCTGGTGGATATTTACAGGATGCGAATGCCACCAAAGACTGCAGCTACTGCCCTATCGCTGATACGAACGTGTTTTTGACCAGCGTCAGCTCCAGCTATGATCATCGATGGCGCGACTTTGGCATTGGAATGTCGTTTATCGTCTTTAATATCGCGGCGTCGCTTTTCTTGTACTGGCTGGTTCGTATGCCTAAGAAATGGGGAAAGAAGAAGGAGTAGTTGGATGAATCGATAACTGTTGATGTGGGTGTATGATGTTGATGTGATTTCATCGATTCATTTGTTTACATCTGGACATTGCTCCATATTATTTCTATCGCATTTTCAGAAAACATTCTGGGAAAGTTTAGAATTCACACTTACACATCCTTTGGGATGGCATTTCTTTCATTTCTTTATAGACCAATTTTCCTATAGAGTGGCTGTTTCCAGTAGATAGCTATTGGAAACAGCCCATTATAATTGCATGATGTTATATCAATAGAGTAGAGCTTATGAGTAATTTAACATGTCATCGTTCAAAATGAATTGATGTGTGAGGGCATCTTAATACTATTTAATTTAACAACTAACCAGCGTTTTACACATTCAAGACCTTGTTCATCTGCCTCATGACATGACATGTTGAGATATCCATTCATCCGCGATTGGAAGAGAATGTCACAAATAGTGTCTTATCTGTATTGGCTCAACAACATCCGAGATTACACATCACATCATTTCAAGGCCCAAGAGTTTCCAACTATTGTTTAAAAATGCAACAAGTCCATATTGTTGAACATGAAATCAGAGCTGTTGCTTCTATAAGTATCCTCTTTGAGACTGTTATTATTGGCCTCAAAGTTCAAAAGCATTTTGCTCTCTGACCATTGCGGCCAAAACACATCTGGAAGAGTGCCGTTGTTGGGATCCAGGTTATACAGGAAGTTGATGTAGTACGTGCGCCCACTGATGGTGGGATAATTTGTGTTGTCCTTGTTGAACAAGGTTGCAGTGTCTGATCCATGGCGAGTGCCAAAGACGCCATTTACCGGGTCATAATCGTACGAGGAGAAATATGACCACGTAGGTAGCTCTGGGCAGACCTGCTCGAAGATTTGAAGAGAAACGCGGCGTATGAGATTGAAGACGATATCGCCGAGAATGGCAGTTATTCTCTTCTTGCCTGGGTAGTACTCGAAGGCGAGAAATGTGCGAAACGGACTTCCATCCCAGATATATTTACTGTAAGTATCCACAAATTCGGTGATGAGCTCAGTGTCGGCAGTCTTAAAGTAGTAATCAGACAGATACTTTACTATTTTGTCAGTTGTGCCCATATCCCGTTGAAAGATGCTAAAAAGCGTTCCCTCATCTTCTTGAGTCCCGAGGATCATAGGTACGTGATGGAATTTTCCAGCTCTGGCAAGCACATCTGGGCTATCCGTTAAAACATAACCGTCTGGCCTGGGGAGATATGAAAGCGCAAGAGACTGGTATGAGAAGATGCCTGGGACGGAGTTGGCAGCGTCAGTGAAATTCTTTGTGTCCAAGGCGCGAAGGCAACTCAACGAGTCGTCAACTTCGCATCCAGCTGCTTTGATCACAGCATCATAGACTTCCTGGCCTTTGTGTGTGTCCAAAGGATCAGTGGGAGTGGCAGATCCAGAGTTCATGATGGCGGCACGGAAGAGTGGGTTGCCATTGTAGCTAGCATCGCCATCATAGAGGACTAGCTGGTGAAAGACGGAAATTGCCCCAGAAGACTGTCCCCAGATGGTAACTTTATTGGGGTTGCCTCCAAAGTATTCAATATTGTCTGCCACCCATTCGAGACCCATACGCTGGTCAAGTAGCCCTGCATTGCCGCTGCCTTCATTCAGAATCTCTTTACCGGGCATGAACCCCAAGCCGCCGAGACGATAGTTGACGGCCACAAAGACGAATGGCTGTTGATGCAACACGCCAGTCTCAATCAACTTGGTGCCATCGAATGCAGAGGTGCTGCCAAGAACGAAGCCGCCGCCGTAGATCCAGAAGAGTACGGGGAGACCAGCACCAGCCTCGTAGCCGTGAGGACGCTGAACACTGATTGTCAAGCAGTCCTCAGAGAATGAGTCTGAAGCATCGCCGGCAGAACTTCTAAATAAAGTAGCCGCAGCTGTGCCCTCTGTGATATTGGGAAGATTTTGTGCGCCTGACAGAGCATTTGTAGCATTGTCTGGTGGTACTAGATGTTCCAGACTGAAGAAGGGCCCCGGAGGACATGATGCAGCAACTCCAGTAGCGTCAAAAGTTCCGAGGTCTTTGGATAGTTTCACAGGTGGCCGAAAGCGCAAATCTCCAATCGGCGGATCAGCAAACGGGATTCCGTTGAATGTATCGACCGTGTCAGCCGCGTTGCCAATGATAGTTCCAGATGGGATGACAACAGTCACAGGACTCGTCGCATCTTTTGCGGCTGCGGATGGAGCAGGCACCGCAGCGACGACTGGCCACAGACCAGCTGCAATAGCTGTTACAAGGGCTGCCTTCATGGCAACTTATGGAGCAAAAACCGGCAGGAATATGTGAGTGTCTGGCTTGAACTTGACTACTGCGGTGGCCATATTTGCAGAGTGAGCATGTCGTGGGAGGATCAATACCCTTCTTATAGGAGAGACAGGACGCCACATTATCTGCTTTTTCTTGTTAATTGTGTCTTAGTGATCTCTCCTCGGAAACAAATGCTAATACCTGACTCAGATTGTATCCCGGGACAAATTGCTTCTCCGGTACTGACGTGAAAATTAAATAGATGTGGTTTTGCCAAGAAGGAGTGATTCAGAAATGTTGTTGCACTTCCCCACGCCAACACACGGCTTCCCCCTGTATGAGTCATATCACTTGTCATTCGACATTTGCAATTTCATCTGTGCAACGAAATAGACAAGATACATGGATGTGGATAAAGGGCGTCTAGATTGCGAATGGGGAGCGAGATACGTGTCTGGGTGCGACACGGGAACCCAAGACATTCATAGTAGTAATATCTTGTTCAGACAAGGTTTCATACGCTACCCAACCTAAGAGCCTTAATGGGATGCCATGGTTAATGTGCTCGCCTGCTTTGCTTACCGCCAGTCGAGGCTTTTGACATGGTGTGGACGTTGGTCATGTGTTTTCGTCCCCAAGCCAATGAGCCAAACGTTTCTCTATGCACGTTTCAGTTGAGTGGGTTCAGGGTACGACATGCAACATCATGTAAAGTATGATATGAAAGAAGGATGGAAGCAGTTTATAGGGAGAGATAAGAGAAGCAGCTCCTCGTGCTCCCAGTCAGCGAGTTCATGCATGACTGCTCCTTGCGTTTCGGTGCGTTTTGCTTCTCTAAAGGTTTTTCTTTTTTTCTTTTCGGTAAATCCATAATTATGATTATAAAAGTTGTCGCTGATTATTCGTAAATTCTCTTGGTAATGACATCGAGTTACATTACCACTCTGTTTGACCTAATCGATACATCCCCGCTGTCGTATGGCTCCAGGATTGAGCAGTGGTTGGTGTCAATGTTGGTATATCTGAACGAAGTGATGCAAATAGTATTTATTTTGGCTCGTTAAAGTCGAGGCACCTTGAAAAGATAAAGGCATTGGTCTCTGTCAGCGAATTTAGAAGGCCTGGTCTGTACCTTTGGGAATGGCGCATACGTGTAGCGAGCCTTGCGCTGTCGCTGATAAGAAACGCAGACTGTGAGGTTGTCGGACATGAATTAACTGATGAGTAGGTCGGAGAGCACACTGTCAACGCTGTCGATAAAAAGATTAGCTGCCCTGCGGAAATAAAATGAAATCATCCACGGGGTTTCAGTCATGTCTCCCTGAAAACAAACATCTAGGATGTAACTTATTTGCATCAATTCTTGGCGTCATTGAAGAACGATAATTGACCTCTGGGCAACAGTCATCCAATCGGGAAGCACTGGAAATCTTTGGGCGTTCAATCCAGTCTTAACGATGCAGCACTTCGCGGTACTGATGGTATGTTAAACACTCCCAAAATAATCGCGGCGAAACATTAGACAGCTTGATTGACTTGAGAAGCGCGGAATCAGACACATAATGCATGAAAGTTCGAAACTCGTACACACTCGCACGAAAGTTGTTCCCAAATGCGACGTTTGATGTGGTGTTTAAGCTCAAGATCAGGGATCAAGGCTCGATATGATTGGACATGAATTTGGCACAGAGATTTCACTCACGCGGCTTGGCTGCTGCGTAGCCAGTGCCTTATCACACTTTTCTCCAATCCTGCGTCCCCATATGTAACATCGTTGTTTGTAACTCGTCGGTCGAGTATTCGTTCTCTGTCTCGCCTGTTTTCTGACTGGGATAATCGACGCTTGTACCGAATCATCAACGAGGCATCATGCTTTGCTCTGTCTGGGGGCTGCTTCGTCTGTCACTTTGTGTTAGTGCCAAACTTTGCGCAATCTGGCTGATTCTCAGTAGGGAAAGCGGTGCGATGAAGCCTTTCTTCGGCCTAATGGGTTGAGATGCTCATCGAGAACATTCGCTTCCCATCTAGGGAGAAGTTGCTGATTTGCGGTTCTGAGGCATGATTAATGAAAGAATTGAACATGAGTTGAAATGAGGAGACTTGATGGAAGTAGACTTGTAGAGACAGACAGAAACGGTACAAAAAGGAGTCTTTTTGCTGTTTTGTATTCTGAGAGAAACGAAGGGAAGTCGTGGTCGATTCGCGGCCCGTGGCATCTGGGCGGTTGAGCCAGCCGAGCACGTGAGAGCGACAAGTGCCTCAGGAATAAATACACGTACATGCGTGTATCTGTAGACATAAGAAGAATATCTAGTAGTAGGTAAATACTACACCAAAATCTAGGATACAATATGAATTTTATAAAGGGCTAAAAGTGAAATCACTCGAGGTCGGTAGCATCTCGCTGTGAGAGGTGGGCACATGTAATTCAATCCCGCTTGCCTAAATCACTCGTATCATCGTTATGCGACACCAGTATTCTCTTCTTTATGCCTTCTTATAGAAACATCAGCTCACATTGCCAGCTCAGACATTCACTAGCATCGTATATAGTAGGTATCTTGATGTAGAAACTTGCCTGTATCTCAGCAGTTGACAAGGTATGGACAAGGATTCTGCTGCTATGCTGTATTTTCTTCCTGCTCTTGATGGACGGACAGACGTAAAATCACCAACAATTTATATATATTTCCTCTGTATTCGGCTTTTTACACAGGACAGATCCCTTTACAGCATCCACTAATCGAGGTGCTCCATCTCCAATCTGGCAGGCTCCTGATCCTCATTTTTTCTTTCGGCTGCTTGACAGGGTTTTGGGAGTCAACAGCGAATTGGGAATAATTGCATAACGATTCTTTCGCTGGTATCCGCATTATTCTCGTGGTGTTTCGATGTGTTCTGAGACTCGCATACATTCACGATTGGCATTTTAATCTAGCTCTTTCATCATCTTCGTAAGTCCTTGTATTCATTTATTGCTTATTAGTGGTGAAGGAAGACACAATGCCTCGCTTACTCAACTGCTGCTGCTTTTGCTTTTTTGCGTCGCATGCGATGACTTGTATCTCACCAAGCGTATTACAGCTGAAAAATCAGGGTCATATCTCAAGCTAGGTACTTGGGCTAGATACAGTTATTTGAACGTCGTTTCTAGCTGTGTCAGTAACATTATGTACACCTTTCCAAGCAGTACAGAAATATGATCAGATGCCCACACTTGCGGGGTGCAGCGGCAATGATGGCGGTTGGAGGAAATTTCTCTATTCAGGAAATGCCTCATTCAGGTAGATGAAAGTCATCACTCAGTCCATCGCTCGATAGAAGAATATTAGGACAGCTTTGTCAAGAGCAAAATGTGAAACATAGGTGAAGAATGGAATCCATGCTCATGGTGCTTTACACGTGCCGCTTCTGCGGGTGGTGTTGTTTGCTTGCATCGCTTACAGAATGTGAATAGCTTGCTGTCATTGACCCTGCATCTTTGTAGATGTGGTGAAAGTAAAAATTCGTCTCACTATAGAGCTATCAAGTAGAAGAATCGATATCCTTTTGTAAGGGAAGAACAGCTAATTGTGCATACATGTACATGCATCGACATGTGACAAGGCTGCCCAATGCTGCCCGAATTGCTAGGCTGCAGTGCCTTGCACACGGCAGCCTTGCCATCCATGTACATGTATTCTGCCTTGCAGGCGGCGGCTACCGTTTCATCCCACCTTTGTCTTCTCCAGCTACTGCAGTTTCAACAACCGCAGATTCGACGTACATGTTGCTTTATCATCATCATGGAAATCTCAAGGGCCATATGGACTGACGCGGCCATCGCATTGCTGGTAGCTGTCGCCGTAAACTTGTCCTACAACTTCATTCTCGCTTCGATTCGATCAAATCGCGCAACAAAGAAGAGCAGCCGGAAGCCGTTTGTACCGCAAAAATTCTTGACTTTGAGAATTTCCAACATCCCTTGTAGCGAAACCAACGAGGAGAGATTGCATAACATCTTGAAATATCTACCAATCGAGGCCCAAGGCATTGGTGGCCAGCCCACTGTGCTTGGATATTCATATTCGCCCACTGCAGTATCAAGATTTTCTTCACAGTATGCAGTCGCTACTGTCACCTTTGAACATGCCCCAGCTATCAAGGAACTTGAGATGGTTCTCAAGCAGAAGCTGGGTCACGCAGCCAACGATTTAAGAGTCGACCGCGAGTTTTTAGGCATGACTCCATTGCATAACGGCGGCGGTAGTGACGCACGCGTAGAGTATGTCTTTTAACATTAGCGATTACATGCAAGTTCATGCCGGTCGCATAACATATGCTAACGGCGTCCCTTTTCTTTGGGCAGCATTATTGCTGTGACAGGACTCGCAGGTCACGCTTTTGGGTCGTGGAAGTCGAAAAACGAGCCGCACATGTGGCTACGCGATTTTCTTCCACAATCTGTCCCAAACGCACGCATCTTTACGTACGGCTATGATACCAAGATATGCGATAGCCAATCTGAAGCGTCTATCCTGGAATTAGGCAAGACGTTGCTCGAGTCCATTAAAATCACTCGTGGCAAGAATGCTGTGAGGACCTGTATCGGAAAAAAAGGAAAGAATATGGAGCTTATAAATTTTTAAAGAAAGATCGGCCACTCATTTTCATCGCCCATAGTCTTGGCGGCCTTGTTGTTAAAGAGGTACAGTGTAAAACATTGTGATTTTGTTTACAAAGACTACGAAAAAGCTTCATCTAATTATAAATACAGGCTCTTGTTCGAGCAGCAACTGGCAATGAAGCATACCAAACCATCTCAAGGTCTTGTTATGCTTTAATGTTCTTCGGTGTCCCACACAGAGGATTAAATAATTTGAGTTTAATGTCGATGGTCAAGGGGCAGCCCAACGAGAGCTTGGTGAGAGATTTGAGCGAATCTTCTCGATTTCTAAGCTCACTCCATGAGGATTTTAATGCATGCTTCACTTTTGATGATACTCACGTACTCTCTATAAGTGAAACCAAGCATACACCAACAGTTGAGGTGAGTTTGATCGTCCATTTCGATGTCTCCAAAAGGATGATCATTAACATGTCTATGTAGTGGTGCTCCGAAACTGGCAGATGGGAAAGGACCGGACCCAAAGTCATGATGGTTGGGCACACGTCAGCTGCTTACGCTCACCAAAACGAAAAGTTTTATAATCGTCTTTCTATAAACGCTGATCATTCCGAAATGGTGAAATTTGACAACATATCAAACCCAGACTACTCAATTATTCAGGATAAAATAAAAGATCTCGTTAACGGGGCTCCGGGAACCATTCAGCAACGTTTTTACCACCATGATAGTAGTGAGTAAATTGCTGGATACAGGCATATTTATACCTATATAGGACAGATATTGACCAATACAGGAATGAACCATCTGGAGAACCAATTTTTACGAAATTTAAACGCTCCTGATTATGAGACGTTTCGAACCGACAAGGTTCGCAAGCGAACACCAGGAACGCTCAACTGGTTTTTGAACAATAATCTTTTTCAATCTTGGACATCTGCAAATTGCCCATCAGGCCTTTGGATTCAAGGCTCGCCAGGCCAAGGTAAAACAATGTTGTCCAAATTCATCTTGGAACAGTTGGATGCCTCTGCTCTTACGTCAGATCCGCCGCCAGCAGTCATTTACTTCTTCTTTTATGATCAAGATGAAAGCTTTCGTACCGCGGGGGCCGCCATGAGATCTCTTGTTAAACAGCTGTTTCATCTCGTTCCAGATGCATTCCAACTGATCTCTGAGAAATTAGATATCGAAAGCTCCGCCATTAGCGATAGCTCATTGCGGGACATTCTTAAGGACTTGCTCCAAACAGCTAGCCTCAGCACGATATACTGTGTGATCGACGGGCTCGATGAGTGCCAAAGAGATGAATCGAAGAAGATGCTACTTGATCTTATTACTGGTTTACTTCGACCATCGTCTACACAAGCAAAAGGCCCCATTCCGATGATCAAAATCCTTCTCACTAGTCGCCCCACGGTCGATATATACGGCGATCTCCATCACCTGCCGACTATTCTACTAAAGGCTAACCATAACGATCTCAAAGCATTCATCAACAATGAAGTGCGCGATTTTACATTTGACGAAGACGTCAAGCAGAAGGCTGTCTCTCTATTATGTAGCCGTGTGGAGCAAACGTTTTTATGGATATCAATCGTCCTAAGAAGGCTGAAACATTCAACACCCTTACTATCAGAGATTGATTTGAAAAATATAATCGACGAAAGTCCATCAGATCTAAAGACTTTGTTTGAAAGCATCATCAGCCAAATTAAAGAAGAAAAAGACATGGCAGCTCAAAAACTTTTGATATGGGCCGTGCATGGCAAAAGGCCCTTGAAATTGGATGAGCTTCAGGAGGCCATAGCAGTTCAAGATGATTCTACGAGCAAAAGTTCCACCAAGATGTATTCGGCAGCTCTCACTGAGAACCGCGTTACGGCCGCTACAGGAGTAATATTGGACATCATTGACGGGAGAATCCATCTCGTGCACCAGTCGGCAAAAGAATTCTTTCTCAACAGCAAGCATCTTGCCGAATTTGCGTTTTGCATGAGCCTACATCCGAATCTATACTTGGCAAAGATTTGTATGACATATCTGTGTTTTACGGACTTTGCCGAATCAACACCATGTGGAAACGATGATCTTATGAACCAAAGGCATGTTGAGTATCCTTTCTTGCAATATGCAGCGCGCAACTGGTATCGTCATCTGGAGTCAAGAGATGTCACTGAAGACGATATAAATAAGTTCTCTAGACTTATTAGCCAACTAACCACGCCCAAATCTCCAACACTCCTGACATGGGGCGAAATAAACGGAATTGCAAACCTAGAAGAGGCCAGTGATACCTGGGAGGTTGCCGTGAAGGTAAATATACAGTGGCTAGCTGAGTTGCAAATGGACTGCTCAGTAATCACGGAAGAAATAATCGAAAAGGCGTTGGCCAATGGAATGACAGAATACGACTGTTTACGACCCCTTGTTAATAAACACGATGTTCTTTTTACGGAAAGAGAGCTTTGTCTAGTTGTTGAACACCTTGACCACGCGCTAGTTCGCCAAATATTAAGCAAGCAACCTGGCACCGTTATCACTCAAAATGTTTTTGCAGCAGCAGCAGCGAACGTCAAATATGGTAGGCTTGTGGTCGAGGAGATTTTGAAGATCAAGACTTGCTTCACGGCTACAGCGGAATTTATCAGTCTGGCACAGAACAACACTGTAAACGGCAAAGATATCATTCAGTACATCATAACCAATCACAACCTGGAGATTTCAGCGGAAGGAGTACAACAAATCGTCGCAGGCGGAGATACAGAATTGGTGAAGCTATTGTTTAGGAGAGAGCAACTCAACGGTCTTCAATCAGCACTTGAATTAGCAGTGAAACGTGTGAATTATGAAATGGTGACGCTCTTATTAGAGAAGGGAGGAAAGGAAACAACGATTACAGAAAATTGTTTGGAGTATATGGTGGACTCATTTCGCCACGACGACGTGAAACGCCTTCTTCAAATGTATAAAAGAAAGGCTAAGGTTACAGAAAAAATCATTATAAGAACTGCGAACAACGAGGAAAAGAGAAAGCACTTGCTGTTATTTTTCTTGGAAGAGCGAGGCGAAGATTTTCAACTTACAGAGGAAGTACTAAAAGCAATTGTACGTACCGAGGACGACGATAATGACGTACTACAGTTTCTCCTTGCGAAAAGACACTATGACATCCAGATGACGGAAGATATTTGGAAAGAAGCCGCAGCCAATGACTCAAATGGTGAGACAGTTAGTCTCCTTCTTAGAGCGAGAAGCCACGAGTTTGATATTAGTGAAGAGATTTTGAGAAGCGCCGTGGGGAATCCATTGTGCGGTCATAAAGCTTTGAGATTTTTCTTAGACGCACGAGGATCCGACATTCAAATTGCAGAAAGAATCGTGAAAGAAACCTTAAAAGGTTGTTTCGATCAAAACCAGGTAGCAAGCCTTCTCTCGGAGGCACAAAGACGTGGCGTCTTGCTCAATACAGAAGACATTGTGAAAGCGGCAGCCGGGACGTACGGTGCTAACGCTATGAAAGCACTGTTGGAGACATCAAAACATGAAATCCAGATTACTGAAGAAACTTTGAAAGAGGTTGTAAGAAATTCACATGATGACAGAATTATGAAATTTCTTCTCGAGAGTAAAGGTAATGAGATTCAGATTACTGAGGAAGTTCTAATAGAAGCAGCGAGAAATCACTTCGGTAATAACGTCTTACGTGCCATTTTTCAGAAATTTGGCGATAAAATCCAAATTGGAGAAGAAGTTCTGAAAGCGGTAGTAAAAAATAAGCTCGGAGGCCATCGAATTATAAGACTCATTTCAGAGGAGATGGGAAACAAGATTACGATTACAGAGGGAGTCCTGATAGAGGCAGTAAGAAATAGGACTGACTGGGCAACAATACTCTTCATATTAGAGACCTATGGAGACAAGATTGAGATTACAGAGGAAGTTCTAAAGGCAACTATAAGAAAGAAGTTCAACCTCCGGATACTGTCTATTATCTCAAAATTCAAGGGGGAAGAGGTCCAGATTACCGATGAGGTTAAGGAGCTTATGAGCGAGGAGCAACTCGAATGCTGGACTAGACCTGAAAATTACCTCCCTCCATGGTTACGTTTGACTAACGTAAATGATGAATGAGTTAAGGCACTTGATGTTGGGTAGACAGTAATACAAGAAATTGTTAGAGACATCGCATCTAGCTGCGCACGTTCGGTGTGTTCTCCTTTTTGACAATGCCTTGCTTATACTAGTGAGTAGCATTACAGTTGTTCAACTGTCATTAGAGTGAGTAGTCTATTAGAAGAATGTTACTATTAAGTAGCTATACGCTCAACAAATGCTGCGCTCAGATGATAGTGGTAATGTATAAAGAAATATCTAATAGAAATTCACAGCAAAGTTGTTTATACATCGATTCAGCTTTTTGAATAATCAACCTCGGTAATGTATAGGGGATTAGAATGAATCGCCCAGTAGGCATCCCATATCGTCTTCGTCACTGGCCCAACTTTGCCATCTTTCACCGGCTGGCCGTCAAGAACCGTAATCGGCAAGATGCCACCAGCCGTTGTGCACATGAAGATCTCATCACACGTATAGGCTATCTCCACGGGCACCACTTCAACATGGACGTCGATTCCATTGGCTCGCGCAACTTCCATGACCGTCTTGCGAGTGATGCCGTGCAAGACGCCGCGATCGGGCGTGTACAATGCGCCGTTCTTCACAAAGACGATGTTGTATCCGGATCCTTCAGTCAGGTTGGAGTCGCCGTCGGTGAGAAATGGATAGTCGGCGCCTCGGTCACTGGCCTCGTACATGCCGCGCACCATGTCCCCCCACTGCAGGTTCTTGATTGTGGGGTCCATTGCGCCAGGGGGAGTCCGTCGAACTGTGCGGGCGACGATGGCGCTGCCTCCGCCGTACTGCATTTCTGGGCTCATGATCCAGACGTAGGGCAGGATGATGATGTACAGGTTGTTGACGATTTCGTCTGGCTTGGAACCTCGAACGCCTTTGAAGCCGCGCGTGACGATGAGTTCGACGTAGGCGTCTCGCATGCCGCTCTTGGCGACCATGTCGAACAAGATGCTCTTGAGGTCTTCCTTTGGTAGTGGCAGTTTTAGGCGGATTTTCTTGCAGCTTTCGTCGAAGCGGTTGATGTGGTCGTCTAGGCGGAAGAACTTGCCGTCCCAGACGGATGGAACGTCGTAGCACATGTCGCCGTGCAGGAAGCCTTGATCGATGATGGGGATGCGGGCCTCGGCCAGGGGTGAGAGCTCGCCTGCGATCCAGGCAACGCCGTCGGCGTAGGGATTGTTGCTTGCTTCGAGGGCAGCTCGCCGCTGTCTGTAGGCAGCGAAGATGGAGTCCATAGAAGCCATGGTGTTGGTTGTGGGTTGAGTTGTGAAGAACAGAGCGGTAATGCAAGTTTCAGTTGTCAGTTTTTGTTTCAACTGTTTTAAAGATGAATTTTGGTCTGCTGGGTATGGGATGAATGCGTGAAAACGGACGAAGAAAACAGAAGAGGAGTCATCACCTACTTATCTGCGCTCATTGCAAGACCGTATATCTATAGCTTTGCATCATAGCGTGGCCGATCGTGGGGATTCCTGGAGTCGTTTTGCCGAAACAAGAATGACTCTGGCGATGCCTGATGAGGAAATCTGGCCCGCGTGGAGATGCGAGACGGGCGCCGTTACCCGGATTTCAGCGGCTGATGGGGAAAGCCACCAATAGAGCGGCGCTGGGTACGCCACTTTGCGGAGAAGCCTTGTGGAATATTTGATGGAAATTCCGGCGGTGGTGGCAGATGCTGTTATCGGTGAGTGTTAATCTTGGTCATGGATGATGAGTGGAGTTTTGGTGTATTTAGCATCTCGCCACCCGCTACAGGGGACCTGCGCCCTAAAGAAGACCAAAGTGCGCTAAATGGGCGGCCAAGTCCTCAAGGAGCCAAGAATGAGAAGAGCATTGGTATAGTAATAGAACTACTAGGTAAGAACTACGAACTACTATATGAGAAGTATATTGTTGAATCATTCGCGCCTAAACACTTGATTCAATGGTAGTAGAAGAAGCATCGAAATGAATTTAAACCTCGTAGTAAACACCATTAGAGCTGCATGTAGTTCTGTACGAGCCAAGTGTGGTGTTTCAATATAGCAGTAGCTGGAGAAGCCTGTGCGCTGTATCTTGACGCAGATACAGCAATGACGCAGAACATTTAGAGGCTCAACGGTCAGTGCATGCAAGAATTACAGCGGCGTAGGGCCTATACAGCTGCTGACGTGCCATTTTCACCGCCCAACGCTCGCCGAAACAGCATCTTCAATGCTCATGTTCTCTTCTTTCAACACACACACGCAATTCAATCTGCATCACAGCAAATCCAGCAACGCTCGACATTCAATCCCGCCCTCCACCATCACTAGTCATGGCTGCATCGGTTTTAACAAAGTGCGTTGCTGCGCCACCAGCTGCAGCCGCGAATCCATTCGGTGGTTTGATTCAATCGTCAATCACAGGCAGCCAAGCAGAAAAGGATTGCAAGTGAAGCTCCAGATTCTCTTTAGATCGTCTCAGTGATAACAACAGCAGACACATCAGGCACCAATCTCTTCGTTTTACTCACCACTGGGTTTTCCAGCATTCTCTCCCTCCTCTATCCAGCTCCAATTCGATGCTAGGCAGGCAGGACCGGCTGTCGATCACCGGCTATCGATCGCCGTCATGGCCCAACAACTTTGACCAAGCAAAAGATCAGGTTCTAGCCTCCTTGTCGTCGATCCCACCTCTGTACAGCGCCCACTTCGAGGCCTGCGACACTGGAGACGAGCTGCTGCAGTGCATCCAGGCTCTACCGCGGCTCAAGAACAAGTCGGACGGCGTCAGGGCCTCAACTCGTATCATCAAACATCTACAGTTCTACATTCAATTCATTGAGTCCCTCGTCCAAGTCGATAAACTGCACACATCCACAGTATGGGGGAGAGGGGGTTCATATGACTTTTCAGGTAATACATCTACACATTCAGTAGAATAATCCATCACAGGATGGCTAACGAGCTGTTTTGGTCAACAGCTTGTTACCAACTACACGGCCTTTACAGACAAGTTCGTCTCATCTCTCTATACCAGTTCAGCCGAATTTCCCATATTTGATCGATTTTCATGGCTTTTCACCCATACCAGACTGATCTCATCACTGGATTTTATGACGGTACGGGACAAGAAGGCGGCGATGTGTTCAACCATTGCACAAGATTTGTACATGGGATTTCGAAAGTACTTGAGCCCTGAGGAGTTCGCCCACCAATTGAGATGAAGGCTAATCAGCGATTCAATAGGAAATACTAAGAATCCCAGCACGGTACACCATGCTTTTCTATCAACAAGATTCGGGTTTCCGACGGTGGGCAATATGCGATCTGCGAGATGGATCACGATGGCTTGGCCGTAATTCCAATACAGAAAAGAACAAATAAGTCATGTTCCACAAGAGTACTCAATGCGAATGAACACTTCGTCAGAGATATACAAAATCTCCCGATAAGGCTACAGAGTGCTGTCGCGCAATCCGCCTGACCCCGTTGGAAGGCGACACAAAAACGTCGATGCTCCCAACCCTTGTTCAAATCAATTTCCGCTTGTATCTCTGTCTTCGAAATACTCAACGCTTAGCACCGGATCCGTTGCCCAGGATAAGACTCTGCGCGTGAACACACGTGTTACTATGAACAGCGAGAACACTGAGCTGAGACTGCCAAAGGCAAATGGATCAAGGCCGGCAAATTCATCAAACCAGCAAGGTCAGCTACATCTTGCGAGGCTACCTGCAATGGACAGCCTTGAGCACGCAGTCATCGACATAGAGATGCTGCAGTTTACGGATGATCACGTCAAGATCATTTTGAACAAAGGAGCGCAAGCGTGGAGCAATGTCCAGCCTAATGAAACGCAATTTTCGCCCGCCATTTTGCATCGCGATCAACGGTCTTTAGAAGATGTCATAGCGCAAAAGGACAGAGAAATGGCGTCGCCGGAGGCCAGCAGAGGTTGTGGTTGACGCAATAGGCCTTTCGAGGGAGGGAACATGAGATGCACGGTTTGCACAAAGGTGTTTTGCAACATCATATTAAGAGAAGGAGGAAACGAGTCTAGTGATTTATATGAAGAGAACAACAGAAGCGATACCAGCCGAGAGAATCAAATCGGCACCAAAAATACAGCATCAGATGAGACTGGTTTGATGGAGCGTTCAGAATGTGATCGATCGCCTGAATAGCGTCGACTTTAACGATATTGCCTGCTAATACCTGCGTTACGAAATC
This sequence comes from Trichoderma asperelloides, assembly GCA_021066465.1. Taxonomy (NCBI): domain Eukaryota; kingdom Fungi; phylum Ascomycota; class Sordariomycetes; order Hypocreales; family Hypocreaceae; genus Trichoderma; species Trichoderma asperelloides. Next base: position 244,993 of record JAJKFY010000284.1, on the reverse strand, counting down.
CTCTAGGGCTGAGCATCAAAACTAATGGTCAATGTTAGTTTGTTCATTAGTCGAAGCCGGGGAACATCCCTAGCCTCTTCTCCAAGCACCTAAGCGGTACTCTAAACTTTGCCGTATGAGCCGTCGCCATCAATTTCCTCCTTTTTGAACAGGCCCAATTGTTTGTCTCAGCCCACTCACAGCCATCTAGCTGTGACAACGGCACCGAATGGGTGTGGCAGACGACAGCTCATAATTTAAGCAGCCAAGGCAAGCCACCAATAAAACCACCACCAACCTCATGCCAACACACCAATGAACACCAACAACACGAGCAGGGATCGCGGCGGCTGTCAAATTATCCCGCCCCCAAACCGCCCACTTGTCGCCTAGTGTAATTTGGGCAGAAGCTGTCACCGTCACCGCCACCGTTCAGGCCCCACACCAATTCGAGGCCTGCAGTAATATCAAAGTATGATTGCCAGATGGTATAATACGAGATATGGGGGAGGCTTCCCCTGCTCCGTGATGCTTCCTCTCCAACTTCTCTTCTTCTCAGCCATTCTTCGTTTCTTCCCCTAACAATGCCAACACCCCTACACAGCTGATGGATCCATTCGTGGAAGTCAAGATAGAAGTGGAGGATCTGGATCTGCTGCAGGGAATCCGCCACCACCGCGAGGGCTTTCCACGCCAGCGCAGAAGATTCGACCGTGAAGACGACGAGCGCCGATTCCAGGACTTTGTGCGCAGCGAGTGCGACAGGAGGAGCGAGGAGCGAAAGGAAATAGGGCGCAAATGCGATGAGCTGTACGAGCGCCTGTTTCAGAAGCTGAAGCGCGAGCGCGACGGGCTATTCGAGCGCCAATGCCAAAAGTTGGATGCCGAATATGAAGAGCTGTTCGACAGCGAATACCAGAAAATCCAGCGCCAGATCGAGCAGCGGAAGCAGCAAGAGTCATTTTCCGTAGACGAGCTCCCGCAGAATCTAACCAGTTATCTCACCGCATGCCATGGGCTGCATCTTCAGTTCAAAAAGGGCTCCTGTCGGTCCTTGATCACACAGAAAGAAGCCCTCAGCTGGACTTTTCCTCGGCGAATCATTCCATGGGATCTCAGCTTCCAGTCGCTACAGCAAAGCGTGTGGCATCGTCTCGTGCCAGATTGCTACTTTACCAAACAGCGCATGTTTTCATCTCCCCAGCGGCTGGAGAACGTAAGGCGTACCTTGTCTCCCGTAAACAGCGAGGCCTCGCTCCAGCACTTTGGGCGATACACCATTGAAAGCACGATTATGGAGATGTTGGATAGGCTGATGGAAGATGACGTGCTTTGGAACGGCCTTGGGCTTAGCGACGACGTGCGGGTGACCATGGACGCTGATAAAGACCTTGGCCAGGTGTATGAGCCCATGCTCCAATCTTCATGGCACAAGGACGCGGGCGAGCTAAAGCTATCTATGCGTAATTCACATCGCAGGGCCAAGAGACAAGGCATTTGGGCCAATCGATCGTGCATATACCGACAGCTCGACGGCGAAAGCACTCCCGTCTTTGCCATCATGCATCAGCTGCCGCATAGACTTCAGCTGGAGGAAATCGACTGCGGTTTAGCATCCGAGATTGAGGTACAGGATGTGATTGATAAAGAGGGTAGAGACTTCAAGTTTGCCTCAAAAACTCTCGTGGCCGCCACCATCACTCAGTTGTATTCTTACATGGTCAGCAAGGATATTCGGTATGGATGCGTTTCCACGGGAGAAGCCTTCATCTTTTGCTGCATCTCAAGGAACGATCCTTCGAATATATACTGCACAGCATGTGTGCCAGAGCGCGATGTGCAACGGGATGATCCTCTACGGCTCCATCGAACGGCCGCAGCGTCGGTCTTTGCCCTTGTGGTCCACGCCCTTCGCGAGAAGCCACTTCCCGGATCGTGGTACGACTCAGTCAAGAATCTGGATGCCTGGACCATGGGATACGACGATATTTTGGACAAAGTACGCAAGATGAATGCCCCAAAGCCTCAAGTATCTTCTGTCCAAGACCACCGCTGGCGGGGGTTTGATCGGTCTCCATTGCTGGCAGAGCATATGCGTGGACGCAGTGACCGTAAGAGAGGCGAGGAGATACGGCACTGGCTTGATAACGTTTCTGGTCAGGATGTAGCCGACGGAGATTTCAACGAGAGCGCTACTAAGAAGCCCACGATACAAGATCAGCCGTTTTGTTCTCACAAATGCCTGTATGGCTTGGTGCATAGGGCGAATATGGACGAAAACTGTCCCAATTACGAGCACCACGGCTTTGGACATCCCAGTTTTGACGATTTTTTGGCTGCGCTCGGTGCGCAGCTTGCCAAGGAAGAGAATAGCGATGTCAACTTCATACCGCTGGGGACCTCGAGCCCCCACAAGTCTCTCTTCAAGGTGCGGCAGGCATCGTGGGGCTACACGTTTGTCGCCAAGGCTGGGAAAGGGCTTGCTCATCTGTGGAGCGAGAAGCTTGTATATGACGAGATGGAAAAGTATCAAGGCCGTCATGTGCCAATATGCCTTGGATTGTTGGAACTGGACAAGCCACGGTTGGGATACAGGCGGCAGTTCAATGAGCTGTTGCTTCTGAGCTGGGCTGGGCGGCCGTTTCAAAACTGCCTGCGACAAATCAGCAGGGATCAAGTTGCGAGCAAGGTAGAGGGCATCTTGCGAGCACTGCACGACCAAGGAATCCTCTACAATGGGTGTCTGGAGCCGAGCAACTTTTTGTACGATGCGTCGCGTGGCGAGATGATGATTGTGAACTTTGGAGAGTCGTCGACGAGGTTCACTGATCTTCCTGGAATAGGCAGAAGCTATTCGATGCCTAAGAAGAGGAAGCGAGGGCGGCCAGACTCTGCGATGCTGATCTTTGAGAAGGACAAGGTCGATGCTGTTCACACCATTTTGCGTTCGGCGGCGCCGAGTCATGAACGTCGATTTTCTGAATCAGAGTCGGAGGTCGGAGATGACTCGGTGAGCAATTGCTGATATTCTTTTATTTTACATGAGACGATATTGATTGATGGTTGGTGTAGAGTCTGGCTGGACGAGAAGAGGAGAGCGACACGTCATACTGCTTGAGCGATGGGATATCTCGAGGTATGTACTCCTAAGCAAAGCGGGTGGTGGGCGCAATTTGTAATATTAGAATTTTGGAATTTCATGTGCATTTTTTAAAATAGGTATTGTATATAGAAAATTATCGGGTGTTGAGATGGTTGGGCTAAATTGGTAGAGGGCGTTGGTATGGAGGAGCAATCCAGGATCTGCAGATGGGAGTATTTGGGATATTGCATGGTGACCAAAATGAGTGCCAGACTGATTTAAAGCAGCAATATATAATAAAGAATAAAAGAGAAAAGGTTATAGAAAGGATTTATTATTGTCAATCTTGAGACTACTTTAAAGTGATTTTTTTTTTTTTGCTCTGTCTTTGTGAATTACAGGGTATTGGTTGAACGAGGTGTGTTGCCTTTCTCAAACAATTGTCTAACATGAGGCGTTTGGTAGAGAGGAATAATGTATAATCTTACTACACAAGAACGATAATATGTATAGCTTAACGGCATGTTCCAAAAGAGAGAAGAAAACCCCGGAATTGGAACTTAACACGGCAAGAGCCAGCTCGGGAAGACCTGTCTCTTCACAGCTATTATGTAGGCGGGCGCCAAGATTAGGAAACGCTTCCATTCACACCCTTTTTTTCTTAGCTGCTGAATTATATAAACGGTGCCCCACTTGGAAATCAACTACTGCTAGTGATGCTACTTGGCTATGCAATGAAACGTTTAGCGGCTCGCTGCCGGCAAGTACCGACATACTGCAGACTTACTAAAATGGATTCCTGATGAGTAGCGCCAAGACTTAACTAATGCAACTTGCTTTTCTTGTTGTTACAGTTGCAGACGGCTGTTTCAATCCTTAAAAACGAGCTTCATTGCAAAAAGCTGATAAGGCTTGTAATATGCAACACATTGTGTCTCCAAGGTGGCCGGTAGTAGAAAGGATAAGCCTCAAGGGACAAAGACCTCTTGACAACCTTTTGTAAACTGTATCAATCAGCTGCTTGATTACCAGGCATCAGATCAATACAAGTACCCAATCGACATGTTTGAACTGACCTGTCAACACATGCACGACCAAGGCTCATTGTCTGGGCAAAGCACACAGCGGGTTTGCGAATTGTAGATGCGCCAGGCTTGCTATTTTGGGTCATTGTATGAAGAATCAGGAACATCCCGCTGTTCAGAGCCTGACGTAAAATGGCGTGGTGTTTGGTTTGAGCTGCGGAATGCTGTCCGTTGGTTCCGTACAGAGTGGTGGCTCAAGTTGTATGGGGGATGATAGACAGCAATGACGAGACGTTGTACCGAAAGACAGATATATATATATATATATATATATATATATATATATATATATATCTGTAACCTAGTAAGTTGTTAATAATCCACTGTGTATCAATACACTCGATAAAACAAGCATCTCAACACAAGATTTCCTTACAACCAGCATCTCAACGCCTCTCCATTATACAACCACATCAACAAACAACTTTGCAGCAGTTTATCCAGCGAATAATACAACAATACAATGTCTCAAACACAAACTCAATCAGCATCTGAAGCTCGGATACTTCTCAATCAGGTGAATAAAACGGCCTTCCCACCACGACTTTCCTCTGGGTATGCTCACCCACCAAAGTTGACACGCGAACAGGCTGGACACATCTGCCATATCCACAATGTTGTTTCCCAAGTAGACGGAGAATGAGGATTCATGGGCACGCAAGAGCCAGGCCAGGAGTGGCTGGATGCCTACAGATACCAGCTCGCCACCATGGCGTATGCCATTGCAGCGGCGCAGTACCATCGCAGGCCGGCTGCCAGATCCGTCTTCAAGCCTCTCATGGAGAGGGTTATCCACAAGATGCTGAGGAGAGACGTGTGGGGATACTGGTTTTTGACATTACACAGCGGAAGTTTTGTTGACCCCGACGTGAAGGAGCTGCGAAAACCGTGGGCAGATCCCATCTGCAAAGAAACACCATGGTGAATAGCAATGTTGCACGTGTGTGTATTTGTGTGTGTAAAGCTGACTGTTATTTAGTACTCGGGGGCACTTGCTTCTCATGACGGCGCTATATGCCATGCTGTACGACGACGAACGGTATGAGCAGGACGACAGCCTCGTCTTCAACTGGAACCCAGTGTACTGGGGATTCGGCGCGGAAAGCTTCAGCTACAATCGCGCAACTCTCCAGGAAGCAATCCTCAAGGAGATGGAAGCGAACGGTTGGATTGGAGTCTGCTGCGAACAAAACATGGTCTTTATTGCCTGCAACCAGTTCCCTCTGTGAGTGCTGCTCACCAACCCGGTGGATAGAGTCAAGATTCTAGGCTAATCGGTGGATACAGCACCGCCATGCGAATCAACGACGTCCGAGACGGCACACAAGTTGCAGATGATGTGCTGGCCAAATACAAGGCTGCCTGGCAGAAAAAGGGCATGATGGGAAAAGATGGCTTGCTGAGGGATGCTTATCGAATCAAGCAAGACTCCCCCTTCAATGCCTTTGACATTGGCTTCCCGGCGTGGGCGGCGGCTCACATGGCCTGGAACGTTGAGCAGATGGAGGATCTATACCCAAAGATGGCGCATGGATACTTGACCAAGATTGGAGACCGCGTCAACATCAACCCGGACCCGGTGGCGAGGGAGATTCGCAAACCAACGACTGAGAATCCCAGCATGGACGCCGACGAGATCCACGCCAAGGCACGCGATCTGACTGCGGAAGATGCGCCTCGCTATCCCGCGTTTATGCACCCGGTCTATGGCTGGGTCATTGAGTGGGCAGCGGAAGTTGGCCCGGCCGAGGACCTCGACGGCCTGCTGTAGCACCCAGATCAGTTCCTAGGCCCGCAGTGGGAAGACGGCGGCCTGTTCTATCCGCGCAACGATATCCAGTACGATGCAAACGACAACCACGTCTATGTCGAGCCGTTCACCGGCAACGCAGGCATCGCTTATGCCAGGCTGACGGTCAAGCGCGGACAGGCGACGATGTGGGACAAGCCGTGGACCAAGGAGCAGGTGAGGAGCATGCCGTGGATTGACGGCGTCGGGCTCGATGGCGGAGTTGATACGTTGGCTGGCAGCTGGGACGAGGAAAAAAGCGCCATGTTTGCGTCGTTTCGGACCTGGCATGGGAGGACGGTGAGCATCAGGCCGGTGTTTAAGCAGCTGCGGGCAGGGCGCTATGGCGTTTACATTAACGGGAGCTTCAGCGGCGAGGCTGTTGTCGGGGCGTTTGGCGAGGATGTCGCTGTGGATTTGGAGGTTGCGGGATGTGAGAGTGACGTTGTGCTGGTGATGGCGAAATGAGGTAGACTGTGCTGCATGAATGTCTGATTACTAGATGATCTTTCTGGTAATTTGATTGATTGAATTTTATTTAGTTTCTTTTTATTCTTCATTTTATATTTATTTCATTTAATTAAAATTATTTTATTTTATTCATTTGTGTATATATATTAAGAGATTGAATTCTTAGAGTTGGAGCTCTTTTTGCCTTGCCAAGACTGGGTACCTACAGCACTGGGAATGTCACCAGCGTCGTCAATGTTCCTATCGATATCAGATCGATATTAGATCGAGCTTGTATCTCGATATTACAACACCGATAATGCTACACCTTGATTCATCACCTCTCTCTTATATCTAGTTAACTCGCGTTTACATGATTAATATTCCCCTTATCAAAGAACAAAAAAAAAATTGCAACCTGATTGGCGCGATCCTGCGTCATCCTCGTCATCTCCATTCTCAACGCGCCCGAAATCTCGCCTCGCTCGTCTCCAGGAATGCACAAGTCGCAAAAGGCCCCTCCCCGATTGGCCAATTGCTGCTAGCCGTTGCCTGCTTCGGGCCAAGTCCCTCCGAGCGCCCCAGAATTTATCCGCCGCTTGCTGCGATATGGCGTCAGGCCGGGCCGGGGCATAAGTACCGCGCGACTTGGCATACGCAGCAATCTTGGCGGCCGCAGCCAAGTACGCGGTACCTGCAAACACTCCAGCAGGTACCCGCTCCAACTGCCTAACACGGCCAAGCGACGAAAAAATTTAGCGCCCCATTGGGTGCTGCGATAAGCCCGATTAGCGGACGCACGCACAAAAACGCAAAAGTAGAGGTCAGGTACTTTTTGCTGGTCTGAGGGCGAGCTGTCTATCTACCCAGTACCTTGGCCGGTACCGAGCGTTGTATCACCACCACCACCACCTCTTTTTTTCGTCGTCTCTCCTTCTTCTTCGCCCTCTTCTCCTCCCCATCCCAACATTTTCGGCGCAACCGCATGAGGCTCCCGTGAGCCAGTTCGATCCTCCTCTCGCCACCCCCCGCGCGAACCGATCCAGCCCCCATCGTCCCAACCAAACCATCTCCAGCAAACCGTGGCCCGCGGCGAGGCTTCGTTTGTCGTTGCGGATGGCCGTTCAGTCTCCTCCTCCTGCTGTCATCGATATCGACGAGGTGCTTCCGGGCACGCGATGCGTCTTCATCGATGAGTCTGCCAGTAGCAACTCGGCAAATGGGCTGCTGCAGAAACACGACGGCATCGTGCTGGTGCCGCAGCCCACCGCGTCGCCCAATGATCCCTTGAACTGGAGTCTGTGGCGCAAGGCGTGGCACACAGGCCTCGTCTGTTTTGCCGTTGCCCTGACCGCTGCGACGTCCAACGTGGCTGGTTCTGCGAGCACGGGCGTCAACGAGGAATATGGCATCAGCTACGACGTCTTCAACACCGGAGCCGGTGTGCTGTTTCTCGCCATTGGCTACTGGACCTTGCTCAGCTCTCCGGCCGTCCACCTTTACGGCCGCCGAATTCTGTATCTCGTTGGCGCTACTTGGGGCTTGATTGGCAATATCTGGTTTGGGAGACTCACCACCTCGGCCGACGCCATCTGGACGCAGCTCTTTGTTGGGGCCTCCGAGTCTGTAGCCGAGGCGGTGGTGCAGCTTTCTCTGCTGGATATTTGGTTTGAGCACCAGAATGGAACCTCGATGGGTTTGTATACTTTGGCCACCTCGGTGGGAACCTATCTGGGTCCGCTAGTTGGCGGCTACATTGCCGACAGCAACCTTGGATGGCGCTGGATTGGCTATCTGGGCGCCATCATGTCGGCCTTCAACTTTATTCTCTTCTACTTTGGTCTAGAAGAGACTGCGTTCCCACGCGAGCGCTACCAGCGAGATAACCGCGCCACGACAGCCCCTGCGCCGATGGGTGACGAGAAGACAGCCAATGTAGCCGATGTCAGTACGGGCGTCTCGGACGAAGAGACTGCCGCCCGGGCTCCTGATGCAGACCAGTTCTCCATCAACTTTACGCGACCAAAGTCCTACTGGCAGCGCATTGCCCTCATCACGCCTGCCCCCAACCTGCGTGGCATTGGCGCAAAGCAGTACATCGGCCGTCTGTGGCACACGCTGCGCATCTTCACCTTCCCAGCTGTTTGGTTCGCCGGCCTACAGTGGGGCATGCAGAATATTGCCCTATCTTTCTATCTCACGCTTGAGGAGGACTACTGGACTGACGATCCATGGGACTATAGTGATGTCGCTGTCAGCAACATGAACATTCCCTGTCTCATTGGTAGTATCATTGGCTGTTTCTACGGTGGCTACCTCAGTGACCTGTTTGTCCTTTGGGCAAGCCGACGCAATCGAGGCATCCAGGAGGCCGAGTTCCGGCTGTATCTCATGTTTCTCTGCGTCGTCATCTTCCCCACGGGCATGTGGCTCTTTGGCATTGGATCGGCCAAGGGTTGGGACTGGCCCGTGCCGTATGTTGGGCTCGGCTTTATTGGATTTGGCTACGGCTGTGCCGGCGATTTGAGTCTCACCTATCTTGCCGACTGCTACCCGGATATGGTCCTCGAAGGCATGGTGGGGGTTGCCGTCATCAACAACACGCTAGCCATGATTTTTACTTTTGTGGCCAGCTATTGGCTTGATACGGGCGTGCAGGATACTTTTATCGAGCTTGGCATCGTGGGCTTTGTCATCTTGATGCTTTCTGTGCCCATGATTATATGGGGCAAGCGCGCACGCCGCTGGACGAAGCAGAGATATCTAAACTTTCTGGAGATTCGCGACGGAATGGGGCACTGAGGCGAGGTTGGATGAGCTCGCGGGGCTATACACATGTTGAGTTGAAAACGCTCGGTTCGAGAAAGAGGGGGATGGAACGAAAGGAGAGGGAGAGTTGGTGGAAAAAAAGAGTTATTACTCAGTTTTCTATATTGTTCTTGAAGAGCTTGAAGGTTCTTCTTTTTTGTCAAGGACCAAAAGTTGCTATACCCTGTTTGTAGGCTTTTTGTAGGTAGCTAGCTATGATGGATGAGAATACACTTTTTGCACAACACAGCGCCTTTCGCCTCCTGTCTGGTAAAAGAGTAATGACCGTTATGCTCTCTTGACAGCCCAGTTTATTGTTCTATACTTTCTGCATGTCGATGTGCCCAGAGGTAGATTCGGTTCCAGACATGTTGTGCTGGTTGGTTCTGCCACATTTTTTTTTTTTGGGGGGGGGGTTCTTTAGCAGTGTATAGCATCGTGAGAATCAAGGTTTTGTGACTGCGATTAGGGTCTTTTTCAACTTGAGAAGAGTTGGCTTGCTCAGCAAAGCTTTGTGTGCGTAATTATCCTCCACTGTTTGATCTTTGTGTCCATTGTTGATATCCACACAGGTGATTGTATAGGAAATTTCAGCTGTATACATGTAGTCGGTAATATTTTTTCCCAATTTGCCGAGCCTTTCTTCTTGTGACTCATGTTCCGGAATGATCTGGTTTTTTTTTTTACGTATCTACTCTTTCCACATCATTCTGAGTAACTTTAGCCTTGAAGTCTTTTTTTCTCGCCTCGTTTGCCATTTTCAAGGTTTTCCAAGCCGTGAATGCAGTGGTGGAGTGGTGGAGTGGTGCAGAGCTGTCTTTGACTTTGAGGCTGTCCTTGGTCGTACCAACACGCCGGGTCGTGAAGCTGGCGGTGGTGGTATGAGGCTGCCAGAGAAATCTAATTTGATCATATAGAGTTCCGGACAGATTCTATGTGGGTTCGCCATCTGGGGAATTGAATTTTAATAGAGCAAAAAGAAGGAAAATGTTGAGTAGGAGCGGGAAGATGAGGATCACTGGGAATGAAAATAGCGTCAATTGCGAATATAAAAGGAGGGCGAGATTCCCTTGTCCAGTCTCGATTTTCTTTCCTTATACATCAGTCTTAACAGTCTTGCCATCTTGTATCATCACAGTGCACGTCATCTCCACTCTTTACTTATAAGTCATTGACACTTACAAGTCATTGACACTTGTGCCTCCATCTGTCTAGAAGATTATTACTTTATACCTTAATATTGTTACTTTATACCCTAATACCCTTAAGTTTATACAGCAGGTGGCTGGCCACGTTGCAGCGAACCTTGCAAGACACTCCCGCCGCTAGACAGCCCTAGATCCCACGTTTTCAGGGGATCAGCCGCCTAACCGCAAGCGCTAACGGCAAGCTTGAAGCCACCCGATCTCTATCTTGACAGGTGAAACCCCCACGCTGAGCAGAGGTAGAGCTAAAGTATTGACAGTTGCTGTAGTTGATGATACTGAGTTGAAGTGTTGATCAACTCGTTCAACAAGATAGATAGTTTGAAGAATATAATAATAAGAAAAAAAGAAAGAAAAAAAAATCTTCTTTTTTTTTCTTTTGAAATATTAAATATTACGAATAAAAGAAAAAAGAAAAGAAAAGAAAAGAAAATCCTCCTCTTTCTCTCTCTCTTTTCAACAATGTCTGCCACAGAAGGTGCGTTGATCCGAGTCTATCGGGATATCGAGGGCGATGAGCGCCAAATCCAACACAATCTCGCGGCCCTCGCCAGAACGAGGCTTGAGATCCGCAACCTGGACGAGAGAATCTGCGACGCGCACGGCAGAGTGCCGGACCCCGACCCAGTGGAGTACAACGCGATGCTCCAACTGCACATGCAGAGGGCGATGCTGTACCGGCAGCTGGTAGCCACCAACGAGCAGATCGCAGCGCTGCGCCAACGGCCGTTGGATAATCTGAGGCTGCAGGGCTATCTCGAGGCCTGCCACTCCATCGACCTCGCGATGCCCGCGCGCGACCTGCTGGTGCCGGCCTTTGAGGTCGCGACCCACGACCGGATCCCGCCCAAGATGCGGCCCCGGTCCATCGTGCCGGCCCCGGACTTTGCGGCGAAGCAGCTGCGCATCTGGAGCAGGATGGCGAACAGCGCCACGCTACGCACCGACGCCTGCTATCCCAGCATTACCGACCTCGAGTGGTTGCGCCACATGGTGGACGGCGTCCCCGTTGGTTATGCGTCGTCCCTGGCGGGGTTTATGCGCCGGACGGTGGACGAAGCGGTCGATACAGTCCTGGACCGCATCGTCCAGAGCGAGAGTCTTGTCAACGGACTCGAGATTGGAGGTGAGCATCACACGAGACTGTCTGTCTGTCTGTCTGGCTTTGCCATTGCTAACTGCCCGCATGACAGATTTTGTCCTGACCCAGCCGGGGTCCGAGCAGCGGATCACCACGCCCCGCTCCGTCCCGGAGGACGGGATGACGGCCATGTTTGCGATCCGGTACGCCGATTCCCAGCGGGTGCCGCTGCTCGTGGCCTGCTACCGGCCGCCACACCGGCTGAGCCTCAACGAGATCCTCAAGGGGCTCCAGCGAGACATTGACGTGGAGCGAGACGTCATTGACCGGATGGGCTGCGACTTTGCCTTCACGTCCAGGTGTCTTGTGGCCGCCGTCGTCACCCAGCTCTACCACCGCATGCGCGACGTGGGCACGCGCTTCGGCTACATCAGCACCGGCGAGGCCCTCGTCTTCCTCAAAATCAGGCGCGATGCACGCTTTGTGCAGTACTCCGTCTGCGTGCCTCGCCGCGATGTCGAAGCGGACGCTGAGACGGGCCTCCATCGCACGGCGGCTGCGCAGGTGCTGGCCTTTACCCTGCGAGCTCTTCGAGCCGTTACCCTGCGGCGAGCTCTTCAAGAAGCCGAGCAGGCAGTGGACGACGAAGCGTGGGACCCGACGGCAGAGCAGAGCCAGCGGTGGAGCGTGAACCCCGACAACGTCTTCAACCGGATCCCGCCGATGCTGCGCAAGACGGAGCGCAATATCCAGTATGTTCCGCATGACTGGAGGCCCCTCTTGGAAGCGTCGCCCCTCGAGCAGCGCGCGCGTTCCTTGGTCTGGCCCGGGTCGAGAGGCCACGAGGCCGATTTCAACGACTACGGCGTCTTCAAGTTCCTCTCCACCCATCACATCGACCCGCATGGAGAGCGGATAGACCAACGACCCTTTTGCACCCCGCGCTGCCTCTTGGGCCTTGCGCGCGGCGAAGCCCTGGACAAGGAGTGTCCCAACTTTCGGCATCACGGCGACAAGCACATGTCGCGAGCCCAGTTTCTCGGACGCCTGCAGACGCAGCTCGACAGGGAGGTGGCAGCCGAGGACGACACCAACTGCCAGACCATCTGTCGCAGCGGCTTCTACACGGCGCTGTTCAAGGTACGGCTCGCGTCGCATGGCTACACGCTGCTGATGAAGGGCGTCGTCCGCTTCAAGGTCAGATACCTGCGTCACGAATGTGACATTTACGACAGCCTGAAGGAGATTCAGGGCAGGTATGTTCCCGTTTGCCTCGGCATGATTCAGACCCGGGATCCAATCACCAAGCAGCATGGCGACTATGCCAGCTTCATGCTTCTCGGTGGGTTTCCCTGCGGGCTGAAGCCTCTGCGCCAATGCGTCAAGGCGGGCGTTGACACGGGTGAGATTGTCGATGCCGTCGACGCTGCGTTTGAGGCGATCCACGGGCAGCGCGTCTTGCAGTTTGATCCGGAGCCGCGGAACATGCTGTACGATGCGGACGGGAGGAGGGCCGTGATTGCGGATTTCGAGAGGGCCGTGCGGGATACGTTGGAGGGGCAGCAGGTGCTGGATATGAGCGTGACGGAGGCGGGTCAGGCGACGAGGTATGCGGTGCGGACGAAGATGATGGATGGGTGGTTTGAGCGGGAGAGGGGGTATGTGAGGGAGAGGGTTGCCAAGTTTTGCGAGTCTGATTATTAGTTTGTTTGGGATGGTGTTTTGGTTTGATACCATTTGTTTTGATACCCATTTGTTTGAGATACCCATTTGTTTGCCCTGATACCCTTATAGATATACAGGTTCATGTACAGGAATACTTTGAAAGAGTAACTGTTATTCGTGATATCATTACCAGATTTTTCTTCTAGAATGGTAAATAAATCGTTGCATTAATGTCCTATTTCGTCCAACAGGGTTTGACAGTTAAAATGTTTCGCTGGCGAACTGGAACGTCAGACTTGTACATAATTCCAGGATGAAGATGGTGAAATTATGGCATATTCCAAGAAATTATTCGCTTCATACCCCCTCGTAAACGACAAGAGCAACTATCGAAACATCTAGTACCGTATTTTCAAATTTCAATACGAATTCTCTTTCACGATTCTCCTTCCGAGGCCATCAACGGTGCATTTCAAGGTGATTGCTAGCTTGTTTCGGAGCTTTTACATGATTTCGGCAGCATTGAGGTTAATAGCTGAGAGGCTAGACATAGAAATTTGCAATCACTTTAGGAGTGGAATATTCTTTGTAAACTGCACTCTTTTTGTAGTTCTGAAACATAAGGAGTGAAAAATAGTTAAAGATTTATTTCTCATACATGCTTCAACCATCAAATAAACCCATCGAACCTAGAAGGGCTTTCATTTCTTCTTCATGATATGAGAGTATCATAATCTAGATAAAAACAATTATCATTTTACGACTATTTTTGGCACATAATACAGCAGAAATCGGTTTATTATGAGTTATTTCAGAATCTATTCTTTGATCAAGATCAAGGGTAGGCTGGTACGTACCGAAAGCATCGCGATTCATTGTGCCCGCTTATTGGCCACAATCTGGATTATGTAATCCAATCCTTGCCTTACGACATGCAGGCAGCTGCGATTGGACCCTTTATCTTGAATCTTTTCTAATTCGACGTTTGTTCATCAACCAAAGAACGACTACATGTGAATTTTATGAGTATCGCTAAATTATTTGATCCCATCCCACCTTGGAATCGTTTCCTCAAAGCCCGTTTCTCTTCTCACCTCTCAAAAGTGAGCATCACATGCTCGGCTGAAACTACGATGCGAGAGCCCGGCTGAGTCGAGTCTAAAGTCCGGATAGAACTGGATATCGATCGCCATTTTTCTTTGCAAATTCCAAGAGCTATGGAAGAAAGTTTGCCAAACTCGTCTAGACTTGAGCGGCGGAAGCTCCGGAGAGGCACCACGAGCTGCTGGGAATGCAAGCGCAGGAAGACAAAATGCCATTTCGAGCAGGGCAACTCGACCGCCTGCGAGTCCTGTCAGCGTCGAGGGTGCAAATGTGTTCTGCAGGATGTTGAGGAGACGAACTTGGCAGACCAGACAGCTCGAAATCGGAATCTCAGAGCGCAGATGGACCATCTGGAAACTGTGGTTGATCAACTTGTCCATCTGCCAGCCAGGCCCAGCGCCCAAGGCGGAAATTCCGAGGCAAGGGTGGAAGAAACAACCGCTGCTCTTGAGAAAGGAAACAACAATACTGTGAGAAAAGTGTCAAGGCGGCAGACTGGTCGACAACTCCCACCGTCCACTTCTAGGCGCAGACTCCTCCCCAAGCTGGACAAAGCATCCGCAAAAGACTCTCATACTCCAGCCAACGACAGCCTCAATACAATGAACCAGTCTCTTCAGCCGTTATCATCGCATCAATATTCTACCACGAGACAAAGCCTTCCTTCACTACTGACTCCATCTCCCACCAGCGGCTCGCCGCGACACAACTCATTGACTCTGTTGCTGCAGTCTATCCTCCCGGCAGCCAGTGTCACCACTCGCATCATGCAGCAGAACAAGCTTCTAATGATGTCCATGCACGTATTTCGAGGCCTGTCCACCGATCTTCTTCGACTCTCTTACCAGCGCCAAATTGCATACTTTTCATCTCTTACTCTATCAAACGCAAAGCCGATAGACCTGGCTCGAAGTCTTTTCCAACTGGCCATCTGCCTCCAGCAGTCTGATCGCTTCCCCGAAATTTCCAAACTGTGGCTTGATCATTCGAATTGCGATGCAGCAGACCAATATTTCGAAGCCGCCTCTCGCTATGTCACGTCTCAAGACTCTCTTGTCGTCTCGTACGAGGGAATAGAGACCTTGATGCTCGAGGGTCTCTATCACGTTTCCTGCGGCAGGCTGCAGCTTGCATGGCTTGTATTTCGCCGAGCGCTTGGAATTGCTCATCTTGTGGGCTTACACATACCGCAACGGCGGCGGCAGGGCAAGCAGCAAGGATCCACCAGTGGTTCGTCACCAATGTGTCTGGCGACGTTATGGTTCCGCATCATTTTCATGGATCGTTACTTGTCCCTGGTGCTTGACCTTCCCATGTCTGTCCAAGATGACAGCTTCATGGACGATTTGGTAGATCTGGCGCCGCTTGAGAAGCTTGAGAGAGCTCAAGCAAAGTTGACGAGCCGTATTATTTTCAGAAACGAACAACTGCGACTCGGGCAAAGAGGAGGGAACCCCGTCTACGACCATTACAAAGAGACAAAGGACATTGACTATTTGCTATCACAAGCCACGCGGTCTCTGCCTGCTCAGTGGTGGGGTTTCCCACGTCCGCAAGATGCTCGATCGGCCGACGAGCTGAGAGATATGGTTGCAAAGATTGTGCATCAATTACATCACTATAATTTTGTCTTATTGCTCCATATACCTTACATCTTACCTGGGCCAGAGAGTCGCCGTTCCAATGACGCCACGCAAGACTACTCTAATTCCAAGATTGCAGCCATGACTGCCGCTCGAGAATTACTCTCCAGATCCATTGTTCCGATCGGACCTAATCGGGTGTCCTTTTCGACCAGGGGAATCGTACTTAAAGTTCTCCTTTCTGCTTTGACGCTGCTCGCGGTACACCTGGATAGCCATCGGTTGGGCCGTGAAAACGCTCTTGGCCATCAGCGTCCAGGTGATTTAATAACGGCTGAGCGTGCCATTCAGAGCCTGGAAACTATGGGCCAAAAATACGACGACAAGTTGTGTAGTTCCGCAGCACGAGCGCTAAGGAGAATGAGTGCCATTGAAGCAACTGCAGCAGATGGCGTCGGTTATAGAACATGGAGCGAACCCAGCGATATGGTGTGTACGGAGTGTATTGTGCAAGAAGAGGCAAACGCCGTCCAGATGTCATTTCCTCATGTGGGAATAATCCATATATTGCGCCAAGAGCCCCAAGACACTATTCAAACAACGAGCAATGGACTGCGCACATTACTGGAAACAGACAATCTGGATGTTGGCCTCTTGACTCCGTCTTGGGCCTGGAGCGATTCTCCGCTGTCTTCATGGCCCGAGCAAACTTTGGCAGATTCCAATGCGGACGACGTGGGAAATTTGCCCATTGGCACAGAGTTGATATACCATGGCATTCAGGAAGCGTGGGCCTTGAATAAAAGCGACGTCGAGGCTATCGAGGCACCGCCGACGGAGCTAAATTTACAAAACTATGAAGTTCAAGGGTGGAATTCGAATGATCACCCGTTATTACTGGAAGAGACGTTTAATGCCACAACGTTTGGATCTTGATTTATACAAAATGACTGAATAGCTAGCTACTATATGGAGGAAGCAACCGCAAAGAGCACCGAGTCTATCTCGCATACATTGATAATTTTTACACCAACACTGGCCGTGAATCGAGCGATTAAGCCTCGAGCGGTGGCGTGTCGCCGAAAAGATTTACTCCCGGAAAGTTATCGGGAATTCGAGCACCGGTAACATCCTTTGCCACGTCACGAATAGCTCGCTCTTCCTCCGCCGTCAAGTTGACGCTCATTGCCTCCAGATTCTCCGAGAGTCTGCTGGCCGTGGTTGTGCCAGGAATGCCAAAGATGTCGTCACCCTGCGCAAGGAGCCAGGCCAGTGTCAGCTGCGCGGGAGTAACGCCCTTGCTATTGGCGATTTCGTTAATCTTTGCGACGGTGGCGAGGTTCTTGTCAAGGCTTTCGCCGCTGAATCGAGGCAACATTGTTCGCATATCACCTGCTTTGGCGACATCCTCCTTCGACTTGATGGTTCCTGTGAGAAGGCCTCTGCCGAGAGGGCTGTACGCAACGACGGCAGTGCCTAGCTCTCGGCAAGTCTCGAGGAAACGGCGCTGAGGTTCTTCAATCTCCAAAGTAAACGGGTTGTACTCCATCTGGACGCAGGCAATGGGATGAATGGCGGAAGCGCGGCGAAGAGTATCGGCGCTGCATTCACTCAGGCCAAGGTGCTGGATCTTGCCGGCGTTTTTGAGCTCGACCATGGCTTCGATTGTCTTTTCGATGGGAGTGACCTTGTCTAGGTGATGAACGTAAAAGAGGTTGACAAAAGGTACTCCGAGGCGTTTGAGAGATTTTTCGATGGCCTGTCGACAGTATTCTGGAGATGAGTCGACCTTGATGCTTCCCTTTTGGGGAACTATGCCAAACTTGGTGGAGAGAAAGATGTTGTCGCGTTTTCCTGGGTTGGCGGCGAACCACTTGCCGAGGAGATCCTCACAGTCGCCGTACATGTCGGCTATGGTTGAAAGGTTTAGTTAGTAGTCGTCTTCCCGAAGAGAAAATCGAATCGTGTCAAACTTTGGTTTAACCTACAAGTGTCCCAGAATCTCTCCCCCATATCGTACGCCTTGTCGAGAAATGCAAAACGCTCTTCATCTGGAGCAGGCAGGCCATAGTGTCCGCTCAAGCCCATGAGGCCGAGACCGAGACGAGAGACTTGAGGGCCATTTTTGCCCAAGGCGCGAGTGACAATCTTGGGAACGGTTTGAGACATGGCTTGTTTGAACAGTTGTTTATTGTCGTATTGCTATTGTCTTTTGCAGAATGTGCTGGTTGTGATCTGGTGGTTAGAAACGTCAAAGGGGGCATAGGATACCGGCCTTTATAGATGCGAATGGTGCTTCCATGAGCCATTGACTCGTACCATCGAAACAACATTATAAGAATCTCGGGAATTTCTTGCGCCTAACTCCATGATGTCTGCGATGGGCTGTTCAATACTTGAAACTCGGTGCCTCATGATGATTGGACCGGACATCAGCTCTCGTCGGTGAGCTGACCAATGAGCGTTCTTCCGCCGAAGATCCTGGCGACGCAGCCAATGAGCGTTGTTGCGCCGCTAAAGCCGTGGGCGATCCGATTTGCTGTGGTCTCGGCGCGGGAGCTGTGAGTAACCGGAGAAGGGAAATGTGGATTCGACGGCGTAGCCATGGGCTTTATACAGTGGGTTTGGTGCTATATCTGGTTTCCGATCGTGCGTTGAGCAATGGGTGCCTTTGTTGTTTATGGTGAAGGCTCCTTTTACGTCTAGGATGCCGGTTATACAGTAAGCCGGCTTTCAAGCTCGTCTTTGGAAACAAAATTTGCTCTGATGGCTCATCTAAGATCCCATATTTACAGGTATATGCGCAACTTGTCGAGATCTTCAAGATGAGAGAAAAAGAGAGCTGGGAGAATGTCGTTATGGGTGTGCCAACGACCAAGCCGGCTGAACCTCAGACGAGCTATTGATCTGCCAACGCTCTCCAATGCCTGTTGAAAGCTATGTACCAACCGCAATCTTCTCGACTCCGTTTCGTGCCTTCGAAGAAAAAAAAAGAAGGAAAAAGAATCAATAATCTGGGCCTAGAGCCTGAGACATTTGTATCGCGTGAAATGGGCTTCTTGATTTTCTATTTCCACTCCTGAGACTCTTTATTGAGAGTGGAGAGGAGCGCATTGTTCTTGAGCGTTCCAACATCTGTGGAATGGGTCCAAGTCTACCGGCGCTGCATTCCACCAAGCGAGCATAAAGAGCCGTAATAACTGCCTTTGAAAGGCAAGACGAAAGCCTGGGATTCAAAGAAGCCTTAAAGTTTAATGGAAGGGCTGAGACTTGAAGGCGGTGAATCTTGCATTTGCCAGCAGTTTGCCGACCCCATTCGCGTCTTACAGGGCAGCATGCAACAGCACATGCTGACGCCAACGTATCAACCACCAGGTTGAGCGCTGAAAATGCGACTGTTTATTCTTACTTTATGCATCTACGAGCCCTTATAGGTCGCTGTGCTCAATACACGGGCGCTTTATGACGCCGCTCGTGTTTCGCCGCCAGGGGACAAAGTCTATTACCCCTCGAAATCATGCTCTGGGGAACGAAGCCAAGATTACCGCATGGATCCACAAAGATCGTGCCTTGTTGTCTTGGATCTTGAACAACGCGTGCCAAAGCCGGAGATCGAGAACACCGAGACAAATCACGATGGCTCGATGTCACTGTACGTAAGGAAAGCGCTGCATTTCACCTCGGTGTCGGGTGTCGGCGATGATAATCCTCCATTTCGGATCTAGGCCCGATGCTCCTTGCAGTTTGGAACAGGCACAGCAGCAAACAGAGTTCCGGAAGCATGCGTATGCGTTACCATTTGATGCGACATTCTGACGTCAAAACGAGTGGCATTTGCTGCGCTGTCTTACTTTACTCAAAACAGGTGCTACCAGGAACGGACTAAAAGCTCCATTCGGAAACGTCATCGATGATGTGGGTATGAAGGAGTTTCTTTTTCTTTTAAATAGACTGCGGTTCTACTTTTTGTTTTGTCGCCTTTCTTCTATACTGAACTGAATCTCTCCATCACCTGTTGCTGCTTATTACTGATTATTGTTAAAGAACTTTGAAAAAGTCACCTGGAATCCTTACATCAGATCGCATCACCATCATCATGCATATTCCCGACGTTCAGAAGCTTGCCACTGCAAGCCTGGCCCTTGCTAGCGCCACACTAAGTACGAGAGCTCCATCCTCCAGCACTGTCTCACCGAAACCAACTGCTAACAAGTGAACTTTTGTTGTTGTCTAGGCGGTGACACCATCATCAAGGGTAGCGTGCTCGACTTTGCCGTGGAGAAATGCATCGACAAGGACGGAAACGCCCGGTGCTCCAAGCCTTTCCCCGTAAAGGTCGATGGCTGCTATAAGCTTGAGTGGTCGACCGATGGCGCGCTGTCGCATACCACGGTCGAGGTTCGAGATGTGGGCAGCGGCGAGATTGTGTACTACCGCGACACCAATGGCGAGTGGAAGCCCAAGAAGAACGAGCTGGTGTATCTGGACTTTAAGCCTAAGATTATGGGGCAGGGAAACAAGACTGTCGACTACGAAGTAAAGAGCTGCGACAAGGATGATGAGCTATAAGTGCTCTGATTCGATGTGTGTGTGCCATGATGTTTGATGCAAGATTGAGGTTTAAATGGCTGGCACGATGCAATGCAATATGGGCGATTCAATATGGGAAAGGACAAAGAATGATATATACGGACAAGCAATTGTTTACACTGATGCCTACTAATTTTTATAATTTTCTAATCGTTTAGAGGCACCGACCTTTTCTTTATGGGAATTTGCAAATGGATAATTTTGGCGGCATACGAAAGGCTGACTGATGGACTTTTTTTTGTCTGCGTCCTCTTAGCTACTCTTGTCAGCTCTGATGAAATGAAAAAAGTGTTTGATTGATGAGATGAATGGTATGAATAGACAGCAGCCCATGCAAAGTTGACTGTTGGAATGAATGGCTTGGGATGGTGCATGCGTATTTGTATGCGCGATGTATGTCACGTCTCTTTCTTTCCGATGTTGTACTTGGGGATTGAAATGGAATCTTCTTAAGCTCAAGCATTTGGGTCGTTGTTTCATCTTTTCCGTCAGTGATGATTTTGCGCAGGTTCTTTGACTGTAATAGCCGCGACAACGCTGGTGGCGTTGAGGATGTGGTAGTAACCTCTGGCTGGCTACTGTCATGGGTTGCAATGATATTCATCTTTTTCATGTATGTATCCCTGTATCCGCCCCGTGAAGACCGCTTCGTTGCTTTCATGACGTTGGTTTCCATCACTTTTCGTCACGCATGCTTGGAAGCACGGATTTCGCAATGTAAATTTACCATTCGTGTTCTTCAGATGCTTTATGTATAACGTCCAACGTCCAACGTCCTCTTGCTGTTGGTTCTGAAGTTGCATGGGTACGAAGGATCGAGGTGGCTGTATTCTGACCGAATTCATTCTTCTCTATGAATTCGAAACTAACTTTTCGTTTTGTAAGTCATGGGCACAGCGACATTTTGTGTCGTTGGTGTGTTTCTGGAACAGGACGTTGGGGGATTATCTGGTTGTCGGCTTCGTTGTCCGTTTGTCTATCTGGGGACGCGTGCGGAGACGTTTGCTTCATGTTGTGAAATTGTGCTTCCCTTCCATGGTTCGCTCGAGATGGTGGTTCACTGGCTCTATAGATGTAAGCTGTTCCGTATGTTCCTTTTTACCATTTGCCGTGGAGCCATGGCCGGGCTTTCCCTCTTAACTGCGAGATATTGTGGCCTTTTAGGCTCCCCTCACTCAACGCTCGCTAAATGTGGCCTGGAAAGACTAACATGACGACGAAGCAACTCGACTTGGACGACGACAAATATTTCAAACAAGAGTATCCAGGCCTTAAGGAGACAAGATCCTACCTCCAGCACGCTAAACTCGTGGGCCGCTCCTAGCATGGGCACGTAATGGAGGTTCGAGGGCTACTCCTGCGCCTGGTCAACCAAGAGCTTGCGAACAACTTTGGGATTGCCTAGCGACAAAAGCAAGGACCCAAAACCAAGACTTAACTCGTCTGATGAGCTTATCGATGCCAACCTGCCCAACGCGCGCGAAGCCGAGAGGTTCAGCTCCCGGGCGTTTGGCAAGCAATTCATTGTCACATTCTTCAACTTCGATAACCAGCACTGGGTGGCTGCAATCTCCGACCAGGCAGAGGGACACCTCTACGTATACGACACGACATGTACAATAGAAACCGGAAGATTAGAACCAAGGCGTGCGGCCTGGCCTGGAAAACCTTTGCCCGTCAGACTTCAGCCAGTTAACCCAAGGGGCCTGCGGCCCCCGATACCTCTTGCCCGTCAGGGTACGGAGGCTTTGGTGTATATTGATCAGCCCCAAGTAACCGCACTCCCAATTGCTTGGTTGTTCCGGCAGCGGCGGACAAAGAACACGGAACCCGCAGGGCAAGCCGAGGCCAAGGTCGGCCGATTTAATCAGCCTTGGTGTCAACCTCGCCATTGCTTCTCATCCCACATTGGAGATTTGACGCGGAGGATACGGAGGAGGGCTGGCGTCGAGCTAATACAATCCTGAGAGCCATCATATCTTGTGCAACGAGCTGGGGCTCGGTTCGCTGACGGAGCTGCGCGAGAAGCTCCCAGCTGAGAAGCTCCCGACCGATAAGCGCAAGGATGAATGCTACGACTCCCGCTTCTGTGAGAGCGTCACTGGAGAGCCGATCTCCCTGGTGCTGAGCAAGAAAGGGCCGTGGAGGAGTAAGGAGGCTGTAGACGGGCACGCGCTGCTCTATGTAAAAGAGGAGCAGGATGATGGTGGGGCTTTATGAGGAGATGCCTCTACCTTTGAAGCCAGCCTCTTGGGCTCCATTTTACCCCCAGGTCCTTAGTGTCTTTTTTTGGTTGGGATTTTGATATCCGAGATCCTGATGTCGGGGTATTCATCTGGATCGTAGATCTTGTTTTTCTAAGCTGTGAAGAAGAGGACAGAGGCCAAGGACTTTTTCAGGAGCCATATCAGGGGCCCTAGCTTTAACAGCGCGAGAAGCATTCTCAACGGGACCAGGTACTTAGATGCCCTTTAGGCTTTATTGAGAGGAGATTGAACATTGTATCAAGAGCTTCCATTTGATTAACATTGTGCAAAGGCGGAGTTTCTACACAATGGCTGTAAGCGAGACGAGGAGCGTCTCCGGCAATGAAACTGTGAATAGAAAGGTAGTCTATTGTGAAATACTTGCTTGTAGATTCTTTATTGACATATCTGTACCGTATCAATGGTATAAAAGCCCAGGTATAACGGGTATCTCGGCAATAATAAGGAATATGCTGCGTATCTTGACTATCTGATATGCAAGTGATGGCCATCCAGCTGCCAAGTTGACATTCACGCCAGCCGTCAAGATTGAAAGATCCGTTTGCTCCATCTATAATGGCGCAGATCATATTCTTTTATGCAGCGTAAACGAAAATTCGTTTGCCTATATATCCACCTTTTCCTTCTTCCCCTGCCCCCGACTTCTTCTCCCTTCCTCTCCTTCTTACATCATCACTCACCTCACAGGCAGCTGAAGACACCACTCTGCCCATCCACAACCTATTCTTCTCCTTTTCTCATATCAACCTTTCAAGTCCATCTTCACTCAAGCAACCCACTCGACCATCATGTCCTCAAGAAACACTTCTCAGCGAGTCATCCACGGCCCTCTTCACGAGTGCTATACTTGCGGAGCGCAGTTCTTCCTGCACGAAGAGGTGATTCTGCACATGACCAACGAGGGCCACTGGCCAACCTGTGAGTTTTGCGGAGACCGCTTCCGCCGCGTAACGCAGCTGGAGATGCACTTGGAGAGATTCCACTACTTCCGCTGCAAGGAGTGCCAGAAGGCCTTTGCAACCCAACGTGGCCTTGTCGACCACATGAGGGCCAAGGGCCACGAAGGCCCCATCCACAAGTGCCGCACCTGCAATCTCATGTACCAGACGGAGGCTGCCAGAGACCGCCACCAGAATGTCAAAGGACATTAAATGTGCTGCTGAAGACCGCCCGTCGAGGTTTGTGACGAATCTGCTTGCTCTTGTATGTATCGTGGGACAACTGCTGACAACTACCAGGGCAAATCTTGGCACATTATTTTTGCCTCTGACGCACTTTTTTCTCTTCTTTGTTCTTTTGGGGGATTTGTTTTATTTCTGCGTTGGGCCCAAGGCCGTCATAATAATTTGGGCGAGATAATGGTTCTGGGTTCGGGATAGCATCAGGCAAGGGAAAATGGATTTTTGTTCGTGAATACTCGTGTCAATCGTAATTTGTAGGCGTGACAAAAGGTGTAATCGCCATCCCAGAAATTTGTCTTGGCGGATTATTTGGAATCTACGTAAAAGCCATATCATGACGATGGATGTAGTTGCGTTTGTTGCGTTAAACGTACTTCTGGTAATGGATTTTACAGACTCAATGTTGGGAATTGTTTATCAAAAGTGACGCCGATTACTTGGTTGAAAATAAATAAATAAATAAATAAATAAATAAATAATACAATATAAAACTCAGATATAAAAAAACGATATTTTCTGTTTATTGTTTTTCTTTCGCCCCCAAAAAGATGTCACCATCTCTCTCCATACTCTCTGCATGCCTGTCAGGCGCACTGAAGGATCCGAATCCTGGTCGGCCGTTTCTTCAACTAAACACCTGATGTGGGCGCTTAACCGCCGCTTCTGGTTTGCTTTGATCCTTCAGCTGAAATCTGGTGGGGGATGCCTAGCCGTTTCAGTATTGCATGCATGCGACGCTGCTCTTTGTTGTTGGTTGTGTTGTGTTGTTGAAGGAGATTCTGCCTGTTGTTGTTTTCGTGTCGCTTTCTTTTCTTTTCTCTTTTCTCTTTTCTCTCTTCCTTTCTTCTCTTTCAACTACGAGTCCAGCCAAACCAGCCATGGCTCCCGAACAGCTGGACCGTGAAGAGACGAGGCGCCTCTTGGACACCATCAAGAGCCTCGACGACCTGTGCGTCCTCTTTGTCAACACGCCCCAAATCATCGTCGTTGGAGACCAGGGCTCCGGCAAAAGCTCCGTCCTCGAGGCCATCTCGCGCGTCCACTTGCCCGTCGGCGATGGCGTCTGCACGCGGTTTCCCATCGAGCTGGTGCTGCGGAGAGCGCCGAGAGAGCGCACCTATCTGGAGATTCTGTTCGACACCAAATCACTCGATGTCGGTGGCAGAAGCTTTTCGCGAACTCGCGAGCCATTCAGCCAGACCGGCTTTCCACGCAGCGAACTGCCGGCCATCATCGCCAGGGCAAAGGAGCACATGGGCCTCGAGGATGGAAAGACGACCGGCTTCTCTAGAGACGTGCTGTTGGTGGAAATCGAAGGTCCAGACGTGCCCTCAGT
This sequence comes from Trichoderma asperelloides, assembly GCA_021066465.1. NCBI lineage: Eukaryota > Fungi > Ascomycota > Sordariomycetes > Hypocreales > Hypocreaceae > Trichoderma > Trichoderma asperelloides. The sequence continues at coordinate 219,788 of JAJKFY010000284.1, read as the reverse complement.
GACGCTGGTCGACTTGCCCGGCGTGTTCCATCCCGGCTTCTCGTCGCAGCGCCCGGACTGGAAGCCGGTTGTCGATGACTTGGTCGACAGCTACATGAGGCGGCCAGACAGCATCATCCTCACGGTTGTATCAGCAGACGTCCCTCTATCCGCACACGCCGTCTTGAACAGGGCTGCTAGGTTTGACGCAGACGGAGAGCGCACCATTGGAGTCATCACCAAGCCTGATCTTTGCCCGAGCGCGAATATAGAAGATCAATACCTTCGGCTTGCGAAGGGATTGGAGACTAACCACCACCTGCCGCTGGGTTGGCATGTTTTGCGAAATCGCGGGCCCAAGGAGCCAGAAGTGGACTTTGACGAGAGAGACTCTGAGGAAGATGTTTTTCTCACAACAGGGACGGGGAAGTGGTGGAGGCTTCCTTCAAGCAGAATAGGAGTCGACGGCCTCCGAAAGAATGTGGCGGAAACTCTCCTCAGACACATCAAAACCAAACTGCCAGATCTCATCGAAGAAGTCGAATTCGAGCTACAGACTCGCCAGGTGCGCCTCAAAAGCCTAGGATTCTCCAGGACAAACACCAACGAAATGCGAGAGTATCTGCTCCGCGTATCAGCAACCTTCCACAGGCTGGCAGAGCATGCCGTCGAGGGACGATACAACGATCCATTCTTTGCCAGTGCAACCCTCCAGGAGACGAGCAAGATCAAGTTCAGGAAACTGAGGGCCCTGCTTCGAAACTTGAATCGAGCGTTTGATCTCACCATGAAGCGCAAAGGGGCCAGATACAAAATCCAGTGGGAGCAAGACCAACAGCAAACCAGCAGCGGCGTGAGCGCAGAAGAGCAACTTGCCAGTTACATGGCCGAGGCTGAGGCTCCAGACTATCTCCAGCCTTTCCTCGAGTTGTACGATTTCCCAGACCCGACGCCAAAGTCCGAGGCCACGGTCACCACCAGAATCGAGCGAATAGCGTCGGGCAACCAAGGCGTTGAATTCCCCGGGCTGCCAAACAGCGATCTCATTATGCAGCTTTTCCGTGACCTATCTGAGCCATGGCGGCGTATTGCCGAACGCCATGTCGACATTGTCGTCGAAAGGACGAGGCTATTCGTCTACCACTTGTTTGACTACATCTTGGAAGACGACAAGAGAACTCGAGACGCAATCCTGGCCGAATACGTCGACCCTGCTCTTGAAACCACTACCGAGACACTGAAAAGCAAACTGGACGAAATTTTGCGTCCCTACACCTCGGGGCACGGCCTTCCTCTTGATTTGGAGTTTCGAACGGGGCTCTCGAAGCGCAAGCTTACCCGTATCGCAACTCAGATTGCTAATCTCCTGAAGGAGAATCAGAGCTCTGTTACATACAATACGACTTCGTATAGGCTCTTGAAGTATGAAGATGTTCGCAATATTGTGGTTGAAGCGAATGGCATGACTCTAAGCAGCGACTTTGGAACCGATGTTGTTATTGACATGATGTTGACGCATTACGAGGTGAGGTTGAATTTTTTTTAGCCATTTTCAATTGCTCTTTTTCTGTTTCTTCCTTTTATACCACATCTAGTTTGGTACGCATGGCAAGATGCTAACACAGCCCTGATACAGGCCAGCCTGAAAACATTCACAGACAACGTCATCCACCTCGTCATCGAAAACTGCCTCGTTTCCGACCTCCCCGACATCTTCTCCACAAAGATTGTAACGCAGATGAGCGACGACATACTCAGAAGCGTTGCTGAAGAGTCTGGCAAAGTGAAGGAGGAACGGATCGAGCTGGAGGGCGATATTGAGAAACTGACACTCGGTCTGCAAGAGTGCCGCCGCTCAAGGCCAAGGGACTTTTCAGGTACATGCCATATAAACCATTCCGGTTCCTGTTTTGACTGCCATCAATGAGTCTCTCTAACACCAAGCGCATAGAACCGGCAGAAACCTTTCCTGAGCTCACATCTCCAACGCGAGCTCCCAGAACGCCACAGAATTCATTCCCAGGTAGAGCCATCAAAAAGCCGAAATATCGAGTAAAGCTACCACCCTTTACAGAATATGCAAAGACTGCACAGTCAGAGTCGCCGTTTGCCCAAGTCGCCCCGACGAGTGTCGACTTCACAACTCTCCTGAAGCAAGAGTCCTCCATTGGTAGCGAAGACAAGAAGCTCAAGCTAAGAAGCGATGATGGAGACACACTTGTTACTTCTGCATGGTCTCCAGTTGTCAAGACTTTGAAGTTTGGCAGCCCGACGACGACTCCTGTCACGGCGTTTGGCTCTGTTCCTGCTTCAAGCAGCAACTCGGCTGCTGGTAGCGGCTCTACTACTACAGCTGCAGATGTGAAGCCTATGCTTGGCTCTCAGGAGCCTCCAAAGCCGGCTGCTGGTCCTGCATCCGGATCTACTACGGCATCTGTTGCTCCCGTTACGGCATTTGGCTCGGCGGTAACATCTTCGCAAACTCCTGCCCCTAAAACATCCATTTTTAGTACGACTACAGCATCTTCTCAGGATACTGTTCCTAAACCGTCCATTTTTGGTGCCGCCACGACAACTTTACAGACTCCTGCTCCCAAATCGCCTCTATTAGGTGCATCCACAACAACTTCTCAAACTTCTGCTCCTAAGCCGTCTCTGTTTAGCACAACTTCAGCATCTTCACCGACTCCTGCTCCTAAACCACCCCTTTTTGCTGCAACCACAACAACCTCTCAAGCTTCTTCTCCTAAACCACCCCTTTTTGCTGCATCTACAGCATCTTCACAGGCTCCTGCTCCTAAACCAACCATTTTTAGTGCAGCCGCATTCTCTTCGCAGGATACAGCTCCTAATCCGTTTTCTTTTGGAGCCGCCATGATATTGCCACCAGATACTAGTCGTAGACCACCTCGTTTTAGCCCCAAGCCCGATTCACAGACTTCTGCTACTAAACGATCTCTTTATGGCACAGTCAAGGTATCTTCACAAGATACTGCTCCTAAACCGCCTCTTTTTGGGGCAGCTACAACGTCTTCGCAATCTCCTCCTCCTAAGCCGTCCCTGTTTGGCATAACCACAACATCGACGACGACTATGACTACGACAACAACAAAGACGACAGAAACAGCATCAGAAACGATGTCGGAATCATCCAATTCTACGCCGTCCAAGACACCGTCGAATGATGGCTTGGTTGGATCGGCCGCTGCACCGCCGCCTCAGGGGTCGCTATTTGGCACTGCGAAATCTTCGTCGACTTCAAATGACAAAAGTTAGAATGAATCATTGGCGGCGTATGCGAGGGAACATGGCGTTCAAATTGGAGTTGACAGAACAGCCCCTCATTTCAGAGCTGGTGAAGAGACTTGTCGGAAGTAGATGTAGTCTCTTTCTCATTCTTTTCTTTTCTGCTCCTCTCTGTTTGTTTCATTTAGCGTCTCATTCATTTATGAATCATGTACGTAGCACAGTCATTTTAAGCAATACCAATTATCTCTTTTTACTGCCATTCAGCATCTCAAGGGATACAAACATAGCATTTCGAGCGCGCTAAGTAATATAATGTGTCAACATCAAGAGTAGAAATTGCAATCTTTACGCCGACATCAAACTGTGTCAGAAACGTCCTCAACAGTGGTGCTTCTAGTTTCGTCTGTCTTTTCGTCTGTGTTTACCGTTTCAACCTTGTCCCCAAATAGTTCGCCGATTTGTTCAAGAGAGAGTTGGTTTGTCTAGGCGAGAGAACAAGTAGTTAGCATCAATGTCAGAGGATAAAGAGCAGAATCTTGAATCTTACCTCGGGATAATAAAAGTATATGATGACCCCAATCACAGCCGTGAGGCAAAGGAAGACCAGATAGTACTTCCATCCGATGGCCGCAAAAGCAGTCGGTGCAACTTGCAGGAAGATAATGGTGGCAACAAAGAGTCCTGAAACAGACACGGCAAGGCCCTTTGCGCGCAGAGGAGTTGGAAAGATCTCGGACGCATAAATGTAGGACGTGGCATCACATGTTGAAGAGAAGCAAATCATGTGCCAGAAGAGGAAGAAGACTGCTGCTCCGGCCACGCCGCGGGACTGTGTGCGCTGAAAGACACTGACGGAAATGCATTCGCCGATGAGAGCCGTGACGACGCCGGCGAAACCGATGACCAGGAGACGAGTTCGGCCGACGCGGTCAACAAGGACGGAGTTGATGGCGTTTCCAAAGGGGCAGACGCTAACCCAGCCGCTTTGGATCAGGAGCTGGCTGACGGTTGTGAAGCCGAGAGCTTTGTACAGCGTTGGGCCGTAGTCTAGAACGCAAGCCATATTAGACAGCTATTCTGTTTTCTACTCGTGCCTTCTTGTGATGTTGTGAGATGCAACTTACTGTTAATCACCAGTGTTCCGGTTCCCTGGCAGCCAAACATGACGAGAAATCCAAGAAAGCATCTCTTGCGCATGCCCGGCGAAGTAAAGAGATCGACAAAGCGATGTTTGGTCATCTTCTCGTGCTGGATAAGACCCTTGAGCATGTTGAACTCCTCGAGAATAGCCGTCCTATCACTAAGCATTGAGTCATCAGACTCAGCCCGCACTGCTTCAAACGCCTTGAGGGCCTCCTCGGGACGATCTTGGTTGAGAAGCCATCGAGGTGACTCTGGAAGAAACGGGATACCGATGGCGAGAATCAGGGGCGGGAAGCACTGAATGGCCAGCGGCAGACGCCATTGAGCGCCGGAGGCGTTGACAAAGTAGAATGCGAGGCCGACCCAGCTGGCGACCGAGTAGCCGATGCAGATCATGATTCCGTGGATGCCGACGAGGAGGCCGCGGATGCGAGGGGGGGCGATTTCGGACTGGTAGAGCGGGATGAGCACAACGATGGAGCCTGTTGGCGGTGTCAGCACAGTTGTTTGTATAAGAAGAAGAAGCAGAAGAAGAAGAAGATGCTACAGACCTATTCCAAGACCAGTGACGAATCGAAAGACGAGATACATGGCAATGTTGACGCTTCCGGCCTGCAACGCCCCTCCAACGAGCGCAACGAGAGCCGTGAGTAAGATGGCGCGCTTTCGACCGAGCACATCTGCGGATTTGACGCACGACAGGCAGCCAACAAGGCCGCCGGCCTGGAAGAGTCCATTGATGGCGCCGATGAGCTGCGTGGCGTTGGACCGCGTATCAAGGCCAAAGTAGGCGATGAAGGACGGCTGGCCGAGCGTGGTGGCGATGATGCTGGAGCAGTAGCCATAGGTCATGCTGCCGAGGGCAACGAAGCCCACGATCTATGAGAGAGATTAGCAATTCGTTCATGATTGTTTTTGTTTTTCAATGGTGTTCTGTTTTGTGTGTTGTGGAGGAGGTTTTGACATGTGAAGGAAGATCTGAGTTTCGGAGGGTTGCATTTATGATTTCATGAAAACTCACCAGCACCCGATATACGGCAGGCGAAATCATTGTTTCCGAAATCAATCAATCAATCTAACTGACTGATGCGACGAGATGAGAACAAAATTGAAAACAACGACAATAACTTAGAAAGTTGAGTTTCACTTGGAGAAACTAAAACACCTGTCAAACTCGGGAGATTGTCGAGATTTTAAAAAAAGCACCAAAACACCAAAACTTTAGTTCGTACGAGCGGCCAATCGAATGAAGCTGACTTCTCTAGACTTGGCCAGCTGAAGCCACGGCAGGGCTAACAAAAAGCCATCAAACACAGGGCAATGAAGCTAAAAGAAAGGAGACGGTGAAGCCACTTTGGAGTAGGAGTTTGAATTCGAGCAAATGTCCTCGGAGAAGAAGCCGAAACTCCCTGCCTCGGCGTCTTACTCTCACCAGTTCCGCAGTTCTTTTGTTTCTATCTCTTCTTTTTTATTTCCTTAGGCCCGGAGTTTGAGCTCTCCATAGCACCATACTATGTCTAACAAACCCCAGTTTATGACCCACGGCAATTCTTACCCCGCAAACGCCAGTTGGAATTCTAGATTTTAGTGTGTCAAACAGGGGAAGACAACGCGGGTGTAGCGCCGGCTTCTAACGCCCTTCCTTCGTTGTTTTATAGGCGCAGATAGAAACCAATATTCTTCCACCCCTCGTCCAGAATCGCATCTGTGTTTCCCACTAAAACTCAGCTTTTTTGGCCACCCGCCACCGACCCCTCCAAAACAAAAAGTACAATAGTTTGACTAAACAATGGCCACATACGAGTTTCCCGAATTCGACCAATTGCCGCCTGTGCCGGGCCAGCCTCAGGGCTGTCTGTGGGGGTTCTTCGACCGAGGAACCGAAAAGGATGAGCTTGGAAGTGAGTTTCTCTTCTCATTAACTATGTCAGCGAAGCTATAGCTGGCTATTGTAGCTAACAAGCAATACCTGTTGTTTTCGTGTTCTAGCCATCAACCTTTTGAACGCTGAAACTGTCAAGCAGGCTGCGCTTGAGATTCAGACCGGGCGGCATGTCCAGCTTGATTGGCCCATGAACAATGTCGAGTTTCCGGGCTTTGGTCGCATTCCTCTCGAGCATAATGTGAAGCAGATGGAAAAGGAGGGCTTCATTGGGCTGGATGACGAGATCAAGATTAACACCCAGACGAGCTCGCAGTGGGACAGCCTGAAGCATGCAAGTTCTTTCATAGTCCTCTTTGTATGAGAAAATGTGTGCTGAGACATTCTGGTGCAGTGGAGTATACAGTCTCAGGGCTTGTTTTATAATGGGTTGTCCATCGAAGAGGCCTTGCAGTCACCTCGAAATGGCCTGCACAGTGAGCACTCTTCTTTTCGTTTTGTCATACCTGAGCTGACAGAAATGAAACAGATGTCTGCGAAAAGGGTGGAATAGTCGGCAGAGGCATTCTTGTTGACTGGGTATGACCACTACATTATACGACTATAAAAAGTAGGTATAAAGCTAATCAAGACACAGCTGCGCTGGTGGGAGCATTGCAATCCGGGCAAAGAGGCACCGTCTGCCATATCAACCTACTCGATCCCAGCGTCCGAATTAGAAGAGGTCTTGAAGTTTCAAGGCACCGAGTGTCGGCAGGGAGACATTCTCATTGTCCGAACTGGCTTTGTCCGCTGGCACGAGTAAGTATTTGATAAGACTATCACTTACCCCCATCACAAACTGATCATCTTCAGCCTCGCAGATAAACCCACCAGAATCAAGGGCACAAAGCCTGAAAAGGTACTGTCCCTGATTGGCGTAGAGAGCAACATGGATACCGTCCGCTGGCTCTACTCCAAGCATTTCTCGGCTGTTGCCGGAGACACAATGGGGTGGGAAGCTTGGCCGTATCCCAAGGAGTGCTGTCTCCACGAGTGGCTGCTTTGCCAGTGGGGGACGCCGATAGGGGAGATGTGGAATCTGGAGCAGCTGAGTGAGGTTTGTGCGGATCTAAAGAAATGGTCGTTTTTCCTCACCAGTGCTCCTCTGCATGTCATTGGCGCGGTTGGAACTCCTCCAAACGTGATTGCGATATTCTAGTGTTTTTGTTTCTTGTATCAAGATGTAGAGATGTATCGTTTGGCGTAGCAGTGGTTGGTACATGTATAACTAGCTATAAATGCAGTCACTCCCCTATTTCCATCTACCCCATATAACCACACCACAAGGCATAATGATCATGTACACTGCGATAGGTAGTTCCAAATATGGACATGGATCGATAATCTGCTACACTAATATTATGGATCTGATACAACCTGCATCGTTGCGGGCGTTTGTGGGTGGTTCACTAATACTAATGCAAGGATGCCAGTTTGACAGGCCGGGATCACAAGCTTGACTATTCTCCAAGCAGCAAGTTGCAGTGTCTCTATTACTTGATTGGGCATATTCACCATCCTTCATGAAATCGTTGCCGTATCGGGATTCTTGGATGATACAATCTATGGACTAAAGCAAGGGAACGGCTATTTCTAATTATAACCACAGGAAGCAGAGATATATACACATTGGTATCTGTATAACAAGTCATAGCAGTCATGAGAATAATAAGTCAAACACCTCAGCCCTGATACGGCATGACATCAACATTGTCGTAGTTGGGCACTTCTAATGAATCAAAAAAGCTCACTTGGCCCGCATCTAGATTGGCAAAGAGATCATCCAGCACAAATAAGTTTGGAAATAGCCCAGCATTCGTAGTGCTGTACGGAGCAAATTCGTTTGGGTAGACGGGAATTCCCCCCGTTGGTATGTCTAAAGGCGGCTTCATGAGCGGATCCATGGGGTTTGCCGCCATGTCGAGCTGTGTCTGATCACCGATGCCTTCGATAGTTGCTAGCTGGGGGTTCTGAGAGCTACGGGGAGTTTCTTGTCGTGGCTGTTGTGGCGGTAAATAGCCTGGAGCAGGGCTTGCCGTCACCCTGCTCAGTTCTCCAGATTTGCTCCTGTTGGTGAGCATTCTGCGGAGCCTCTCGATGATGTCGACGAAGAGCTTGAGAATCCACCCACTGACGGGCCATGATTCTTGAAGGCAATTTAGGCCAAGCATGCATGTACGTGCGCGGTTCTCGGCGAGTTCTCTACCAACGTTTCCGGATGTACATAGCGAGAAGACGTGCATGGATAGGGAGTTAAAGAGAGCCGGGATACTATTGTTCTTGTTGGCTTTTCTGTCACAATGAATGGAGGGGAAAGAGAGATACTAACGTGTGTATTTGGCTGAGCCGCACAAAGGAAGTCGAAAGAACATCCTCCATGACTCTCGTAATCTCGTTGGCGGCAGCCACAGCTTTCGGCCGGTCCCCCCAGAAGTTTGAAACGGCGTCATTCCCGGTGCTAGCAGGTCGATAGAGAAGAATAACGCTGTAACTGTAAGGGAAGAGACAAATGTCAGCACATCTCCATGAGACGTTTCAGAGAACTTCATCCGGCATACTTGTAAGCCATGAGGATCATGGCAGACCACAATCCTTGGCCCGTTTCGGGATCGATCCCTCGGTATTGTAACGCAGCCGGAACCTGTATCCTGAAATTCTCCAAGTCCTTTTCCATTTGGTCCTTTTGGCTCGGACTCGTTGACTGGATTGCGGCGTATCTCATCTTGACAATCCTCCCGACTGCAGTTCACGATTAGCTGGATACACCAGTGGCTTGCAAGTCTAGCACTTACATATTATCGACAGACGCGCCATCTGGCAGGCGTACAGTGCTTCCTCATCGCCCAAATGGTTGTCGTCATCCATGTCGCTGGGCTCAAGGAGCTCTACGTCGCAATCTCGATGAGAAATATGCAGTGGCCGGCCTGTTGAACCGCTTGCGATTGTGTCTCGAATCCGGATACACCACCAGATGCGTCTCCAATGCCTCGACTTTTCATCGCTCATGTGTGATTTGGCCGTCCTATCAAATGCTGCTGTAAGCTGTCCTGTCCTTTCACGCTCATTACTAAAATGACTCACGATCTATGCATCCCCAGGCTCTGAGCCAAACTCACGGCAACGCCCAGCCAATGCCACGAGTCCTTCTCGTCGTTGGATCCTCCCCACCAGAAGCTGATGAAAAACACAGCAGTCACGTTGTTGACCTTGTCAGGATCCAGTTCTGCGTCGTACAGAGCTTTGGCTTGGCGATAAAAGACGGACCGAGCGTGGGCTCTGCTTTCACATCCCGTCATGGCGATATCGGCTGGGTCGCACATGATTGCTGCCACCAGTAACATGCCATTCAACACGAGCAGCGACATCTGATTGCGGTGGCATTTCTCGATGAAATTGGTCTGGTTGACGAGCGGAAACGCGGGATGGAACCACCGGAAGTAGACGTCCAGCATCCTTTCCAGGGCATCTTGACTCAGCCGATAGTAGAGGTTCCTCTCACGCAGCAGGGCTATCTGGGCATTCACAATGTTCTCGCGCCCCTGGTCAGAGGGATCAAAGCCCTCGGCGATGGGGAAGTGAAGCCGCTTCTGGTAGTTGCTCCGATCACTCAGAAACGGCGCGAGGACATCGTGAATGGCATAAGTGAGGCTGAACGAGTCTCCGGCGTAAAACGTGCTGATGGCATCGCTGATGGGCTGCTGCGTTGGCCGCACGCTCTGGTCCGCAATGTGCAGATAGAACAGCGCGCTGGAGTCGGTGGGTGCGCGGCGCTCAAAGGATCGCGATAGGCCGCGGAAGAGCTGGCCGTCTACGGGCTCCACGTTGGACGCGAGAGGTTGCTGTGATGGGCGAGTCTCTGCCTTTGGTTTCTGAGATGTGACGGACAATGGATCCCGCGGGGGAGATTCATCAGATGAAGAAGCCGGGGTCTTTTGCTGCGACTGGCGATGGGGAGGCAGTTGTTGATTGAGTTGAGGTAGTTGTTGTGACTGTCTCTCAGCTGAAGATCTCTTTCGGCGAATGTAGCTGCAATCAACTGGTTAGCCCTTCAACTCCCTGTTCTTCACAACTCGCACAGGCCCCCATAGCCATAGCCAACAACGAGTTGTTGTTTGTCTGCTAAACTCCATAGTGAATGAAAATGTGCGTTGAGTGTCTGCTGTGTGTGTGTGTCCACACCAGACCCAACAATCAAGTCGCTCGCTGCAACTCACCGTCCACGCTTCGAGTCGATTAGAACGCATTCCGCGCGCGCAACCCGGCATCCAGAACAAGCAACTCCAGGTGCCGCATCACACTTGACCTTTTTCGAGTTGCACCGGCGGCATGCCACTCGAGTTCTGTCTTTCCCACGTTGCCGGTGTCTCTGGTGGTCCTCCGGGCTCTCCATGATGTTTGAGATTTGCTTACATGGCGGCTAAGATGCCGGGGCAACAGGGCGTGTCCAGTATTTTATTGTCCCGTTTTTTTTTTTTTTTACCCTTCCTTTTCTTCTTCCTGCTTCGGTCAGTCAGCTCCCACTCTGGAGCTGCCTACACAGTCAAGACTCGCCTGCAGCTGGTTTCACCGTGTCTCATCTCCCCGCTTTCTAGCGGACTCTCAGCCATCTTCTCTGCTAGACTTTAAGCAGAATAGGCCGCAATTCAGTTTCCAGCCCCCCCGCAAACTAGCTGTTCGCAGAAGCTATGGCTTGGCCAAATCCCTGTCTAGCCTCGGCTTCTTCGGGCGGACGATCGCCGATCGGTCCCTCCACTAAGCGCTGGCCTCCGAAGCAATCTCCACCGCGGATGGCCATTTTCATCTGTCATATCCCTGTTGCCGGTCAGCTCAATCTTGGGCATAGGGGAGCATTCTGTGGTCGTCTAGCATGTGGCAGGCACGTTGCAAAAGCCCGGGATTGCCCAGCTTTGCTGCACCGGCGTCCACTTTGACGATGCTGCTCTCCACTAGTTTATGCGAACTAAGACAAGGGAATTGGATGGACAACTAGGTAGTAGTAGTAATACTAAGTTTACACGAACTAACAAAAAGAAATTTGATGGACACGTGGTCGATCTCACGACACCTCCTCTCCGAACGGCTGGAACTGCCCCGGGTATCGATCGAGAGCCGGCTTTGCTGGCATCCGACAGCTTAATTGCAACCATAAAGGTTAACATTATGCAGTGGCTCACGGAGGAAATGCCCCTTCTCACATTCCATTTGTCAACCTCTTGGACTGCAAGCATGTAGCTGTGAAGACTGGAGACAGGCAAGACATCTATAATTGGACATAGCTCCCGTTGTGGCGTCTAGCTCAGCTACGAGCTGTTGCAGAATAGGGAACTAATCCGGGCACAGCGTAAAGAAGCTTGAAAGAGGCTCATCTCCTCTTTGAAGCCATGCGTGGGGGGATTCCCTTTTTAAGTTCAATCAGCACAATGTGATTTGATCAACTCTATCTATTGCCTATTGTTGACGCAAGATCTAGATTCGATTTCTATCACATCGACAGGTCCTATTTCGGCGGCCATGTAGATAAGGTTTTCCGAATAAGCTTTGACAGCCAGCCATTCATGCATCGTCAACACTCAAAGCATCACTTTACTTGTTGCTTCCGCGGAGATGCAATGGTCTATGGCAAATTCATGCTATTCTTCCATCAGCTATACAAGTCCCTTATGTAAAACGAGTAAAAAAGAAAGGGAATTTGGAGATGGACTTACTTGATCAAAATAGTTTTTGGCTCAGTAAACGCTCGCAACGCCTACAGTCATAATGAAGTCAGCGCATGTAATTCACCAAAGAAAGAAAGAAAAAAGGCATAAAGCTCACGTATTCTCCAAACTCTCTGCCAATTCCTGACGCCTTTTTGCCCCCAAAGGGAGCTTGGACACTCATCTGTCACGTCACAATTAGTTTCATACTAGATCATAACACGTATAAGACCGACATAGGCTATTCAACAAACATACCATGCTCACACAATTGACCCCCACGACGCCAGAGTCAATCCGAGCTGAGACTCTCAACGCACGAGTGATATCCCGTGTGAAGACACCTGCCATCAGACCGTACTCTGTATCGTTTGCAGCTTCAATTACTTCTGCCTCGGTATCGAAGGTCTTGATGACAGCTACAGGACCAAACACCTCGCTCTTGTAAATCTCCGCGTCGGGCTTTGGGTTCACAAACACGGTTGGTTCCATAAAACTGCCTTCCGTGCCGATTTGGTTGCCTCCCACAACGAGCTCTGCTTCTTCTCTTGCGCGAGCAATCATGGCACGAACCTTTTCAAAGGCTAGGGAGTCGGCCAAAGGGCCGTATTTTGTGTCTGGGTCTTGAGGATCTCCTACGCCGGCGCTTGCTGCTTTCATCTTCTCGACATACTGTGAGATGAACTTTTCCGATATCGATCTTTGGACGTAGAGTCGAGAGGCAGCAACACATACTTGGCCAGTCCGTGCTAAGATGCCATTGGTAGTCCTAATACCGCGTTAGTCACGTCCTCTGGCACGCCAATGGTATTCCTCACCAAGTGACTGCGTTGTCGATATCAGCATCTTCAAAGATGACAACAGGATTCTTGCCTCCTTTAAAAGCGTTAGCTCCGCCAACTATCAGAGCTGACCCTTTCTTATACATACCAAGCTCCAAAGTCACTCGCTTCAAGTTGCTCTGTGCAGCCGCAATCTGAATCTTCTTTCCTGTAGCAACAGAGCCCGTAAAGCTAATCTAGTAACTATTAGCCTTGACGGTCCATCTAAACACTCCGGATTTGGTAGCAGAGACTCACCTTTCGTATACGCATATGCTCAGCCAGCAGCCCACCAGTTCTGCCATCGCCCGACACAACCTGGAAAACGCCTGGAGGGAAGCCAGCTTCTTCAAACAGAGGAGCAATTGCAAGAGAGCCCAGAGGGCCTTTTTCGGATGGCTTCACGATGAGAACGTTGCCTGTTGCCAGGCATGGGGCAGCCTTGAGGAATATGGATGCCACGGGTGAGTTGTATGGAAGGATGGCGGCGCATACTCTTTAACGCCGTTAGTATTACAAGTATTATTATAGTATAAAAAGCTGGCCACTTACCCTATAGACTCTTGTCGCACGAGTTTGACGATTCCATCATCCGCAGGAAAATAGTCACCTCGCAACTTATCAGTCCAGCCAGCTATCCAGCGTTAGCCAGGTCTTCTTTATTGTATAGAGAGAGCAAAGCGAACCGTAGTACAAAAGACAATTCTTTATATAATTCTTTTCTCTTGTCGGTATCAGAGACACTGGATTCCCCGTCGTAAGAGAGTCGAGAATTAAGACATCATGCAGCCTCGTCTCCAGCAGATCAGCTAGCTTTCTCAGGCATTCTGATCTCTGTGCAGCACTGAAAGAGGCCCATGGACCGTTGAATGCTGCTTCGGCGTGTTTTACAGCATTATCGACATCCACGCGGTCGGCAATTGGTATTTTCTCTGCTACCAGAGAGCCATCTTTCGGATTGAACAACGAGTAATGGTCTTGAGAGTTGGATTCTATGTATTCTCCATTGAGATAAACTTTGTGAAACGAAAACGGCACTTGGCCAAGTAAAGTCTTCATGATACCTTGCGTTACAGATTGTATCGAGCGTACGTTATCCTCGACCTCGCAATCAATTCACAAATTCAAGTTCTCATCTATACTATTTTATCCATCCTGAAACATTACTTTACTAGATGACGAAAATGTTCCACTGCGTGAAGCTATTCCAGAGAGTCTGGAATTTTGGCGCCAAACGGCACGGCTTCTTTCGGTGATTAAAAGAAGCCGAAGTAGCAGTCTTACTATGATACCTTGGCATGGGAACTTGCTTAATCCTATGTACATGTAAAACGTACTGGAATTTCGGCTTCTGATTGAAGAGGCGTTCATTCCAGAACGCTCGATTGACGATAACTTAGTATCTTCACTGAGGTCAAAACGAAAGGCTGGCATGCTCGGCTCCAAACAACTACAGCATTGTGTATATAGCGATCCTTGGCAACATATAGATTTCTGAAAGACAAAAAAAATCCCAATCAGGATTTGCACATCATTCTTTACAAGCCCATCATGTCGATGAAAGCAGTAGTTTTTCGTGGCCCCTTTGACGTTGGCGTCGAGACGAGGCCCAAGCCCGTCATTCGTGATCCTACAGATGCCATAATCCGCGTCAAGCTTGCTGGAATATGCGGAAGGTAGACTCCTTGCAGGAACGACTTGTCTTCGTTTCGAAAATCTGCTAACAGGCCCCAGTGAACTACACATGTACCGCGGCATTCAGAAGACTGCGGCTGGCCACATCATGGTAAATATTATATGCGGAGATCCACGAATCAGAAGAGTCACTAACGCAGTTTGCTTATTCAGGGCCATGAATTCATCGGAACTATAGAACAGATAGGATCAGACGTGCATAAGTTCGCTGTTGGTGACGAAGTCGTCTCCTTATTCTCACCCGTTTGGTACGTTACTCAGGTCTCATCAGCCATAACAAGCCTAATAACAAAGATACAGTCTGAAATGCTGGTACTGCAAGCAAGGCCTCACAAACCGATGCACCGAAGGCGTTGCATTTGGCACTCAGAAGCTGGACGGCGGACAGGCCGAGTTTGTCAGAGTGCCTTTTGCAGATGGCACCCTCAATCTTGTTCCATCAGACCTGGACGAGTCTCTACTTATCATGATGTGTGACATCTTTCCAACGGGGTATTATGGAGCGTCTCGTGCTGTGGAAGGATTATTGAACCAGCACCAGTCACCGCTGACCAGCTTCCGTAATACTCATGCAGCAAAGGTAAGCTTGAAAGGTCACAATGGCCTCATGAATGGCAGCACAAATGGCCTCACGAACGGTCAGACGAATAATTACACAAACGGAGACGCACCTCTTGATCGATTAGGGTCATCGGTGGTTGTCTGTCTTGGCTGTGGTCCTGTTGGGATTTGTGCCATCACCACAGCTCTATCAAAAGGCATCAAGACCGTATTAGCAGTCGACAGCGTGGAAGACCGCCTTTCTGAAGCAGCTCAGATCGGGGCAGTCCCTCTGAACCTCTCCAGGTTTAACATTCTAGAAGAAGTCATGTCTCGGACCCAAGGCCGTGGAGCGGATGCTGTCATCGAAGTAGTGGGCAATCCAGCCGCTCTCAAATCTGCTTTTGAGCTACTACGTCCGTGTGGGATACTATCATCCGTTGGCTTCCATCAGGATGATTTACCATTCACTGGTCTTGAATGCTATCTTAAAAACATAACGTGAGTTGTATTTTTGACATCTCCATAGCTGGCAGCTGCTCATTCACAATCTGCATAGGATGAACTTTGGCCGAGTTCCAGTGGGAACAGTCTTCCCAGATGCTCTGGAATGTTTAAAGGAGAACCAAGGGGCATTGAAAAATTATGTCACGCATGAACTATCACTTGATGAAGCGGCAACTGGCTTCGACTTGTTTGAGAAGAAGGTGGCTAGAAAGGTAGTACTTCGAGTATAGCAAGATACTGCAGAACATAGGCTGCCTTACCAGAATAGTAATTCCATATAATAGCCTATATATCCGTTGAGTAGCATAGTCTCGCAACTATTTCCCAACAGGACGTAGAGCAGCAAATCCTATACGTGAAACTATCCAAAGGCCCGAATGCAAGTGCCCGTGTGACGCTCCCCATTTCCGCGTCCGGGATACTTCGGTTGATTTTATGTATATTCTCCAAAAGATTCACACCATCATGAATCCCCCCTTGTTGTTCTTGGCAATTATTGATCCTCCCCGCAAGGTTCTTCATTCCAATAAACTGCCTGTTGGCATCCGAGTCAGGAAATCGGCTAATATGCATCTACAGAAGTGGACTATTTCGGCTCCTAATTCCGATCGCAGCTAAGAATAAGTGTACCCATAATTTACAGGCGCCGATTATCCAAGAAGCCGAGGTGCATAATGCCGAAAAATCATGAAGCCGGTGCTGACTGATCCTTTGGCGGGCCGGTGGAGAATCGCTTGTCAGCATGTACTACTGCCAACATGATGGAGACGAGGCTATGGGATTAGATGCGCTTTGGGTTGCCTTTGCATGAGCTGAGATGCAGAGTCGCAATAGATTCGGAATTACAAAAAGCTGACGGCCTGGACCATGGAAATTGCAACTCTTACTGCAGCAACGTCTGCCTCTTTTGGATTTTAGACGACCAAGTACTATAGGACACAGATTTACAATGGTTGAGAAGGCCCATATTCGTATTGGCAATGTTTCAGGCGCAACTGGCGACCATCCACACGCCATGGCGCGCATGGTTCGCTCGGGCAATGTTCATGTAATCACCGGTGATTGGCTGTCCGAGATGAACATTGCCTGGAATGCCATCACGAAGCAGGAAGTAGACGAGACTCTTGGATACGAGGACGGCTTTTATCAGCAGCTTGAAGAATGCATCGATGACATTGTTGCAAAGGACATTCGCGTTGTAACCAATGCGGGTGCTCTCAATGTCCTCAGCTTATACAACAAAGTAAAGCGTCTCTGCGAGCAACGGGGACACCAAAACTGTGTCGTTGCAGCCGTACTTGGAGATGACATTACAGACTTGCTCGTGGATAAAGCTTCAGGCAAGAAAAACACTGGCTTCAAACATTTGGACCATCCAGAAATGTCACTTGATGACTGGGAGTTTGAGCCCTGCTCTGGAAATGCCTACATTGGCAGCTGGGGCATAACCGCAGCTCTTCGGGCTGGTGCCAACATTGTCCTTTGTGGAAGATGCACCGATGCTTCGCCAGTTATGGGGGCTGCTGCATGGTATTATGGGTGGAAAGAAGACAGCTTTGACGAACTAGCAGGGTCACTACTGGCCGCTCACTTGATTGAGTGCGGCCCATACGTTGTTGGCGCGAACTTCTCAGGCTTTAAAGATTTCCTCTCTGATCTCGTTGATCTGGCATTCCCCGTTGCCGAGATTGATCCTCAAGGGGGCAGTGTTATTACGCGAACTGCAGAGGGAGGGGGCCATGTAACAGAGGGCACTGTAACTGCACAGCTCCTCTATGAGCTCCAGGGTCACCTATACTTGAACCCAGACGTCGTTGCCGATCTATCTACTGTCTCGGTCAAGCAACAGGGACCAGACCGTGTAAGAGTGGCAGGGGTCAAAGGCCTGCCTCCACCGGCTACCACAAAGGCCATGATTGCAGGCAAGGGGGGCTACCAGGCAGAGGCAACGTTCTACATCAATGGCCTCGATGTAGCGGAAAAGGCTACAATGATGAAGAACCAGCTGTCTCATATTTTCCAAGACAGTCGATTCAGCAAGCTCAGCATCGAGCTGTATGGAACGCAAGCTGAGAATCCATCATCTCAGCAAGCCGGCACTGTGTCATTGAGAGTCTTTGCACAAGCGCGGAAGAAGGAAGACATTGACGAATTGAGATTTAAAATCCCCTTGTATGCATTGCGGATGCAGAGTTACCCCGGCTATCACATGAATCTCGATTTCCGGACCATGGCGCCGCGGCCCTTTATGGAAATGTTTCCAGCGCTGATGCCGGTCTCGCTGATAGATCACCGCGTCCAGATAAGCACTGGAGCCTTCATAAAGGTCGAGCAGCCCAAGGTTACAGCGACTTATCCCATTGTACGGCCATCAGCGGATACGGCGGATCCTGTGGATCTCTTGTCGTTTGGACCAACAGAGTTTGCACCTCTTGGCAGCATCGTCCACGCACGATCGGGGGACAAAGGCGATAATTCCAATGTGGGATTCTTTGTTCGCGATGCTTCGGAGTATCCATGGTTGAGGACTCTTTTGAGCGTCGACAAGCTCAAGCAGTTACTGGGCGATGACTGGCATAGCGGTAACCCGAAGAGGAGGGTGGAGCGAATAGAGTTTCCCACCATCAATGCCGTGCATTTGTAAGTATCACAGGATAACATGTCTAGAAGAGAGTGAAGTCTAACATTTCATAATCGTAGCCGGATACTTGATAACCTCAACGGAGGCATTGCATCATCGGATAGGATCGATGGGCTTGGCAAAGGCGTTGCAGAGTATTTGCGTAGCAAGTATGTGGACATACCAAAGATATTCTTAGAAAGAGGTCGCATCTAAAGCGAATCTTGAATCATGTACTGTCATAGTTTATAGTTGGATAATAAGTAATTGGACATTATTCTGTAGTCTTCTTTCATGTGTCATGCCGCTTTGACTATACAACGCCAAGTACGAAAAGGCACAAAGACGCTTAGCAAAATAAGGGTAAATGTCAAGATACAATTTACAAAATATATCGGATTGTACATTTGTATATTACAAGATTTTATATTCGTCCTTCAAATAGACTGTTGTAAGACCTTTGTCACATAGATTTAAAAAAGTTACAGCGTTGTCGGTAGAAACATGCTCACGTGGATATATCTTGAATCATGCGAGCCAAGACAGACTAAGCATAGAAGATTGACCGTATCCATCTGAAGGTCCGCAGGGCTGCTTGTAGTCCGAGCCAAAATTTGAGAACATACTGTCACTGATGTATAAATGCATAAATGATTTCAAGTGTCTAAGTAAATAATGATGCAAGTGGCTTCCAAAATATGAATAGGTCCTATTAGATAAAAATTTCAAACTATGTGCTGAAATAAAAAACAAACTTATGGCTCCGAAGGGAGACCCTCAGTACAACTAATACTATATATATTTTATATCCTTATTTATAATTTTTTATATTATGAGTTTGCTATGAGTTAGCGTAGTGTTCGTTGACTTTTGGCAACTTACTGCATCTCTACCGAAGGATACATCGACTAGAATTAGATATAGAAGCGATCTCAGCCGTAAACGTAATTAAGCAAGCGTTTGTCGACATTAGATCCCCTCGGTTTCGCTTACGCAGAGAGGGAGCAATGTTTCTGGTAGAAAGACAAGACATATCTTCTTGTGAAAATTCTGGTTGATCATTTACGGGTAGTAGAGTATCTAGAAGTGATAATTTTATGTGCAATATGTTAGTTTTGAGAATACAGCTGCAGCAGCTCGATGATGTCCTTGTGTCCATATTTTTTTAGCTAACGAAAGCGGCGTTCGGTCACAGTTGTCTTTCGCTGTCAAATCAGCGCCGTTCTCAACCAGTCGCTGTACAATGGCTCTATATCCTCTTACAGTGGCCCAACAAAGAGATGTCCAGCCATATTCATCATCTTTCATCTCGGTATCAGCACCCATTTTTAGCAGTAGTCTAATAATGCCTATAGACAATCCCATTGAGACTGCAGAGGAAAGCGACGTATGACTATCATGTGTTTTCGCGTTAACGTCAGCGCCCTTCTCGAGGAGCAGCTTCATAACGGTTTTATGGCTTTTTATGGAGGCCCATAACAGCGGTGTCCACCCATTATTGTCTTTTACATCGACCTCAGCATTATTTTTGAGCAGAAGATTAACAATGGCTTTATGCCCCCCTGAGGCTGCCCATAACAGCGGTGTTCGGCTATTCTTGTCTTTTGCCTCGATATTGACACCATTTTTAAGCAGCAGCACCACATTGACTTCATGCCCCTCTGAGGCGGCCCATAATAGCGGTGTCCAACCATACTTGTCTTTTTCCTCGACGTCAACACCCTTATCAAGCAGTATCTTAAAAACGTCAATACTATGTGCTGCTAAGGCACACCATAGAGGCGTCCGACTGCGATAAACATCCTTCACTTGGACATCGGCGCCATTATCGAGTAGCATATTGACGACGGCTACATGTCCATTTATAGAGGCCCATAGAAGCGATGTCTGACCTTGGTCGTCTTTCGCCTCGATATCAGCGCCTTGCTGAAGCAGCAGCTTAACAAGGACATGATGGCCAAAGTATGCCGCTACCATAAGTTTCGTAAACCGCATTGGATTCGCTTTTTTTCCTTCTTCGTAATGTATAGATTGCAGTTTAAACCATTTAGAGAAGCTCTTTGAAGTCGGATTACAGATTCTCAGAGCGAGAGGTAAAATGGTATCCCCATCCTCAAATTTAGCTTCATGAAAATGAGCACCCCAAAAGCTTGCTGAGTAGTCCAAGAAATCATCGTCGTGTAAGGCGCGGTTGCCATCCGAAATCGCATCTGTCGAGAGACTCAAGTCACCGTCGAGAGAATTGAGATACAACACGCAGATCTCCGCAAGAACAGCATGGGCGTCGCGCATAGAGATAGAGCGATGCCACAGTAGTTTCGGTAAAGTAACCACAGGTAATTCTGTAGGCAATGCTGTATTTACCAAAAACTCTCGAGCGGTTTGATGAAGGAAATAGATTTTGCCGCGATAGATTGAGATAAATAACCCACAGCTAGATCTAAGGCGCGTTTCAAAGTCCTTGTTATCTTCTAGATCAAGATCGTGAATCGATTGAGAATCTATGTTTACTGCAATATTCATTTGCGGCACTGTTAGTGGCTGACTTGCACCTAGGACAATGTTTAACGCCTTGCGAGCAATTATAATGTCCTTAGATTTGGTAAGAATTTGGTTATAGGCCTCGTTGACCGTTTTAGGAAGAGTCATAATAATAGACATGACTGCCTTTTGGGTTTTTTTAAAATTTTCTTTCCTTAGGTAGTCAAATATAAGGTATATCCAGAGATAAGTGCGGTTGGTGGCTTGCTGTAATCCTTTTTCCAGCTCGTTCCTGATTTGAAGCGATAAAAGTTTGTCTCTTGCCAAGAGGCGAACCTGATGCGTAATGACAAGATCAACCTCTCGACTGATGGCATCTGATTCTTCCTCGCCTGGTATACGGATATATGGAAATGTGCTCAATAGACTGCCGAAACTTGACACAATCTGCTCATACGGGCGACAAGTCAAAAGATATTTGAACTTGCCATAGCTCTTTTGGTTATAACTGAACTGTCTCTCCACATTCTTTACCAAATCTTCAAATTCTGACTCAGCACATTCATCTAACGCGTGCATTATATCACGTTGCAGGAGACTATGCCATCTCATTATTATAAGCACACACTGTAGCTGGATTCATTTTGTTTGAGCAACGCAGAATTTCGAGAAAGATATTTTTTACGACGACAAAGTCGAGATGGGCTTCATTTGTAATGAGTTTGACGAAGTATTTGTTACTATTATGCCTGCATTTGACCTCCCCTCTATTCGCGGAGTATATACATGTTTGTATCAGAAAGATATAATGTCTCCGTACCTATGTTGCTGAATTTGATTTTAACCAAGACGGTCTCATTCTGGAAGGAAATGATGCTGTGCATGATACCTGTTAATCGAGGCACTGTAAACACGGGTGGAAAGTTACATGTACTAAATACAGAAAGCACCGTAATTCGCCAGGATTAATAATTTTAGAGACCTATTTCGGCTTTTACTGTAGTCGTAAATTGTATTGCTGCATTATGTAGGGACGATTCACTCAAACTCGAAACGTTCGCTGGCGTTGTCCGCATTCCCCCAGTTATCCCTATTCTCCCAATCATCCTCATTATTCCCATCATCCTCATCATCTTGACTGTCCTGATTATCTTCATCCTCACTGCCTCCGTTCTCCTCATGGTTTCCATTCTCTTCATAGTGTCCATTCTCTTCATAATCCCCACTCTCCCTATTATCTCTATTATCATCAACATCACCATTACCTTCAAAGTCTTTCTTATGCTCATCATCCTCATCACCTCCATTTTTCTCACTACTCCCCTTCTCTCGGCTAGCCATCTGGAACAAAGTCGAAAGATCCACTTTGTGTTCAACCATTAGATTCTTAAAACATAGGAGCACCGCTGAGCACGCCACAATAAGCTTCTCCAAGCATTCGGATTGCTCGTTCTGATACGCCGCGATTAGTGCGTTAATATTCTCATTGTTGAAGTGCATAATGTCGGCGTCATTCTCAAGCAAAAACTCAACAGCTTCCACGTCGCCGCGAAACGCAGAGATTATTAGGGCAGTATCTCCATCTTCATCGGCGAGGTTAATGTCCGCGCCAGCATCGAGAAGCGTCCGCAATGAGGTCGTTGGAAGAAAAGCCGCGGCGTTAATCAGCGGCGTTGACTTGTCAGGGCCACCAAAGATGTTTAGATCTGCACCGGCTTTGACGAGCACGTCTAGAATTTCCGCTTCCCCGCGTCTCGCAGCAGCAATGATAGGAGGAGAGTCAATACCCGAACCGTTGTTTGGATTGGCTCCGTGTTCTAGTAGTAGCTGCACAATCTCCAGCCTGCCTGACTCACACGCAGCTTGCATAGCACTTCCTTGAGGGAAGTTTAGATTCTCGGTTAATGCGTTCACATTTGCCCCATGCTGTAGAAGCTCTTCAACAATCTCCTTGTGTCCCTGGCCAGCAGCGATTTGAAGGGCCCAGCCATCTGGACTGTTGGGATCTGCATTGGCCCGTAGAAGCAGCCTGATGATATTTATAGTGCCGTCAAACGCGGAAGCAGTCAGAGCATTGCCGTACTTTTCACCAAGTGCGTTTGGGTTTGCTCCATATCCCAGCAAGAGTTTGACAGTCGTCTCCTTCTCGCCATCGGTTGCTTGGTAGAGGGCGTCATCAAGAATCTCCTGGCCGATAGACTCGCCCGAGAATGCCCAAGCACGCTCGACCATCTCATCTTGCTTTTGGTTGCTAGTTGCTGCTGCAAAGAACAACTTACCGACATTGATATCCATCCCTTTGCACTTCTCTAGCAAAAGTCTGAAGATATCCCAGTTGGGATATTCGTCAACGATGTCGAAAATCGTTTGATATACTCCCTCAAGTTGATCGCTTTCGGGTGCATTGTCCAACAGAGATTTGAAGATCACGTCTCGTCCAGCGGCAGCTGCTGAAGCCAGAGCCTCCAGGTAGTCCATGAAAGGGATCTTTCCTTGAAATCTTTCCATCAAGAAGTTGAACATTTCATCATCGGCTAACACTGCAGCAAGTCCCAACGGACTTGGCATTTCGTCGTCTCCATCGCCATTCTCATCACCATCTTTCCGTTCGCCATCATCTTCATATTTGGCAAATGAGACTTTCTCCTTATCGTATTCTACAAGTAATTTGACGGCCGAAACATTACCAGACGTAATGGCTGCATTTATAACCGGGCCAATATCCCGATCTGCGGCATTTGGGTTGGCGCCGCGATCAAGTAACTTTTGCATAACACTGACTTGTCCTCCAGCCGCCGCCATGGAAAGAGGAGTGGCATGGCCAAGATCAGCACAATCATCGACAGGCGCACCGCTTGTCAGTAGTTCTTCGACAGTGTTTAATCGGCCGTAGTAGGCGGCCAAATGTAACTAGTAATCCTAGTTAGCGACATTTTCAAGTTGAAGAGTTCAGTGTGGCGTGGTACTTACAGGGGTGTTGAACATTTCGTCTCTCTTTGTAATTTCGTCTTTATAGCCGTTGCGGATTAGAGCCCCGACAAGTCGGCTGAAGCCAATGGAGGCTGCTACATGCAAGGTGTTGAAATGTTCATACTGGAAGCCTCTCAACACATCGGTAAGGCAACAATATCCCGCCAACCAGCGTCTTCTAACGAGTGAACTAGGTTTCCAAAACTCCTCGTCAAAGCTGAGCTCTTCTGCGATATCAAGCGTTGCTTTGCTAGCATGGTGGAGCCAATGCTTCACTGCGTAAGCTGCGGCTTTGTCTTGTGTTATTTTTTCGAGTACTTCTTTCTGCTCCGGGCTAATAGTATTCTGTTCCTCCTCTGGACTCTGTTCCTCTTCTGGACTCTTATCTACCTCAACGTCTGGAGGGCCAGGCGTTTGCTCTTGCTCGGGATAATTAAAGAGGGCTTTGAGATGAGATAAGCCGCGGTGAGCCAATACACCCTGCTGCCATTTTATTCCTTCTTCAGACAGTCCAAGCAAGGTCTTTGCATTATCAAGAAGATGCGTTTTGACGACGAGATTGATAAAGCTAATCTTTGGGTTGGTTTCGTCATCGAGGTGTATGGACAATAGCGGCTTGCATTGCTCAATTAGCTTATGTAGCTGCACTCTTTCTTCGCCTGTGGAAGAAAACCCAGCAAGCACTCCGAGCTCCATCTCTGTTGGGTCTTCGTAAGTCAAGACCATGGTGCGAAGAAGCTCTCTAATTTCTCCAACCTTCTCCTTGTTCAGCTGAAAGATCTGTTGCCAAGCTTGATTGAGGAGAGACTTTAGATCTTGAGGCGTGCTCTCAAGAATGTCGCGAACGGTGAGATCGCTATTTGTCGATAGCTCTTCTAGTTGGATACACAAGATGTCGATCCACTGGGTGTTCTGAGCACGTCTTCCGATAAGACTGCTGGCAAAATACGACAATGCCTTGTTGTAATTCTTCTTCTCGCCAAGCGCTGATACCATCTTCTTGGCGTGTTTCTCTAGCTCATTTTGCACTTTGCTCTTGTGTTTAGAGTCTTCAAGATCAATTATTTGAACGCAATCAGCGTTGTCTGAAGCATTTGGGATGCCATGTAAATTTCGGCTTGTAATAAACCATCGAATCTTGGCGTGTCGCTGCGGTTGATCAGAACTCAATTCGCTATTAATGCAGTCTTTTAGCTTCTTGGTGGACTCAGACTCCGCTGGTAGAACGTGCAAGTTATTGAGAACAAGGTAAACCCTGTTACCAATCAACTCGTCCGATAGCATGCCTTGAAGCGACTGCCACAAATTTTCAACCGAGACCTTTGCTCCAATCTGCTTCTTTTTGTCGTCCTTCTTTTGCTGTTTAGCAAACTTTTCAGTGTGCGGTGCCAGCGTTTCTTTCTGGATCAGCAGCTGTCTAACCAGCGATTTGAGGACATCTTCTGCAGTGGAATGATTGGGTTCAACGTCACAGAAAAAGTACGCGAGCATATACTCTCCATCAAAATTTCTTTTCGCATCTTGTTCCTTTCGGATGCCCTCGAGAGCAGCCAACGTGGCGCTCGTCTTTCCACGGCCCTCTCTACCCTCTATAAAGAGAGAGTCAACTGGCTTCTCGCCTTGAAGCCAGCTTTTGTATTCATCCTCTGAGGACAACCAAGATGAAGGCGCAAATGATTTCAGCAAAGACTCTTCTTTTCGCTCCACTTGGCCGCCTTCCAAAGCATTCAATGCAGCACTCAGCTTTGTGAGATCGATACCTCTGACGGCGTTGAGGCGACTCTTGACAGCCGATTGGGCGCCGTCGACTATTTCTCTCAAATGCTCATTGATTTGCGTCCATGCTCCGCCTTCCTTGCAGCTGTCAATCTTGACAAGCCCTCTGTGGTCGCTGTGTAGACCCGTGTTTTTGCAGTTCTCAAGAGTCGCTGATTCCTGTCTGACAAATGTAATGTAGTTGCCATCAGGGAGGTTAAAAATCTGGGGATCCACGCCCTTGAGCTCTGCTATCAGACTTCTCAACTTGGAAATGTCGCTCTGGTCTTGTTCCCAGAAACAGTGACAAGAAATAGTTTGGTTATTTCTGCTCGCTAAACGCGTAAAGTCGATTCTCAGTTGGCGCAGCTCTCCGTTTTCTGGCTGAAGCAAGTCTAGCAGCGTAGAATGAACAGCACCTTTGTTCTCTTTTTCTGCCGAGCGGGCATAGGTACTGATTGACGAAAAGATAGATGCACCTCTAAATGGAGTGCCGAAGAAGATGCATCCTGTGGTGGTATTAAATATCTCTCTGGCTGAGCCAACATCTGATGAAGCAAGGACTATCGCTTTTGCGATGATCAGGCCTCCCATACTATGTCCAATAAACACAATGGGCCGAGATTTGCATGTCTGTAGTGTTTATGTGAGTCAAGGTGCCGCGACGAATTTATAAAGGTGGCAAATACATACCTCTCTCTTTGCCTTCAATTCTACCAGTAGCGTATCAGCGAGATTTTCAATGTACTGCCTGACTTTGAAACCCCCAAGATACGCCGATTCGTATTTAAAGAGCAGAATGCGAGCTCGAGGGTATTTGCTTTGCAGTCCAGTCTCGTCCTTCATCCAATTGAAGCTCGAATCGTTGGAGCTCCATGACTGTACCGGATCTGCACCCAGTCCAGGAACAAATACAATGTCGACGTCTAACGAGGCATTAAGCTTGTTGTTCTCTGATGAAGGAGTTGCATTCTCTTTTAATTGAGGGTAAATCTGCACCACCCTCTGATCGGCTACTTCGTATCCTTTTGGCGCTGCCTTCGGCGTTCTGGTGCCATTTGGATTGGCTAGTGAGGATTTTAGATTTATTTTCTGGCTGTTCTCTGCGAACATTGTCTGATATGTGGTAGTCGACATGTTTGCGGCTTAACGGTAGAGTGATGTAAAGAAAGTATTCTCAAAGACCTTGGAAGCTGAGAAAGATGGATCTTTCTCCAATCATTTGAACATGGTATGGTCATATGAGATGATGAAATTTTGGATACGAGCTCATTGGTGAAATTATAAGATTAAAGAGATATTTAATGCTTGTGCGTAGATAGGTCCAGTACCACGCAGAGCCTCATCTTACTAAAAGCGTCTCGTCGTGCTTTTAGGGTAGCTCGGCACGTAGAGCCCCGAATGGGGCCTATCGAAATCCTTCAAACGGCCAAATGCACTCCTTCGGACAAGACACATGATTAGCGTACTAGTTGATGACAGATAGACCAATAAGAGGGAACTTTTGAACATAGGAGTGATGGCTTTGGCATGGGTTGTATGTAACCTTGCTAGCATATACACATATATTCTGCCACAATGTGCCCTATTCGTGGTAACACGGAGGCAGCTAGCCCTACCTTTTACGGCAGAAATATGAGATGTCATATACCATATATATCAGAGCGGGGGCTGGTTACTTTTTGGTGTGATAATTCTCGAGTATACGAAGTGCTCACGATGTACTTACCATTTCTCAATATCGCCACTCGAATCACCTCACGTATTCGACAGGCTTCACCACTTCTGTGAATACTATAGCCTAGATTATATTCCCAGATCGAATCATTATGACAGCAGTTGTCACCTTTTCGAAGAACGCCATGGCAAGCGTTGCCTCATGATTTCTCAGAGTGGGCGATCGACTTGCCATCACCGAGGCTTTTCAGCCGCATGAACCGTCGCGCTAAGCATCCCAAACAATGTTATTCGCTATTTCTTGCACCTTACGGCTCCATCAATACCACCTAGAAGTCATGTTTAATAATCAGCAGCAAGCATGACTGATAGAAACATCCGATACGTGTAAAATTTGCTCCTTGATCTTACTGCAATGTCACTTTCCCCGGTCCAACCCCAAGAATAACTGGTAATATACCCCTGAGAAATATTCAGCCGCATGGAGCCAAGCTAAAAACGTCTATCACGATTACAATTGACTCATACTATGCTGAATGCCTGATTGATGCTAGCGTTTCGCGAATGCTGGTAATCGTGGGGGCCAAAGTCTCAGCTCGGTATGGTATTACCATCATCGATAAGTTGCTCAACTGGACGTTTTGTTCCGTTAACAATTCATTTAACAATTATGTATCTCCGCTGTAGCAAGTAGATATTTTTGTCAACTTAAAGAAATAGCAACCGGCCATAGAGGGCCGAGTTCGAGATATAATACTAGGAAATTACGTGATCTGTCTGTATAAGATATCCTTCTCCAGATGGATGACGATATATACGTATCAGTAGGCACTTCAAGTAGCACGCTAACTTCGTATTCGCAGTTGACCCCTTGGTATTTGATACACTATGCACGTAGGCACTGTTTAGCCCTACCATACCATTCTGCGAGTTGGCTCCACAGAGCTAGTCTCTTTACTTGCGGTTTAGTAGCTCGCTTGGTGCCTTTGATCGCGACTTATTAACTATCCCCAAAATCAACCGCCGCTGGCAATTGGTGCCACGTAGACTGATGCGATATCTAGTTAGTCTCGGCCCGCCATACAGCTTTACACGCCGCGCTGGTTTGCATCTACAGGTATGGTGTTAATAGCTGACGGGATTGTGGCCAATCCGATTCTCTGATACAAGCAACGCGTAAATGGGTGGTGTAACATTGCCACGAATTGGACGCTGTAGTCTATACTTTGTTAATAGTCAACCGAGAATGAGAAACCCAGGCCGCAGAAATGGCCCGCAACGAGACAGTGGCGGTGGGGTTGCAGATGATCCCTGTGAAAGAGTCAGCCTAATCTAGCCTTGGGCTTATTGCGATTTTTGAGGCTCCTAAAACCTCCCCATATTATTCTCGAATCTTACGGCCTCCAAGAGCCACATGAAATAGTTGTGGAATATCCTGGGGGCGGGTATCGCTATCGAGCCAAGGTTTAGCGTTTCTCTAATATCGCTCTATAACACATTGTCTGTCGCACATTACAGCTGCCATGAAGGCTTCTACTGATAATGCGATGGGCGTACCAGGTAGGCGCCCTATTTTACATTTCCCCTCTATCCCTATAGGCAGCCAAGTCCATAACACTGCCTCAACCTGTACAAGAAATGTGTTGACTGAAAGTAGGGAAACGCATAGATACTGACTGTACGATAACTATCGACAACCCGGATGATGATACAAACCCAAAGTCCAAAACAACTCTTGGTACGTATTTGTTTTTCTGTTTCCAATCTGGTACCTTGTATCAGAGGAAGAGGCGAAAGTTTCATCAACGGTTTCCTATGGTTTGCTGATTGATGAGTCTGTTATTAGTGCCTCCATTCACCCCAGAAGAAAATATTTTCAACGAGGAGCTGGTCCTACCTGGGACTTACCAGCACGGAAGGAGAATCATTAGCATCAACAAAGATGACATCTCCTCAGTGCAGGAGTATATGGAGCGCGATCTGGACGTTTCTCGTTTAAACGAGATCCACAAACATCTCTGGCTGGCAGGACTGCCACAAATCTCTCGCGCACTACACAACCAAGTCAGACTTGGGCGAAAAATTGTCATTACCGAAAGCGCAGATCTCCATCTTGTGTGGCGCGACAACGTTTTGAACCTCAAGCCGCTGCCAGACTATCTTCTCAGCCATTCGTTCTGGGACACCATTTTCTGCCACAATCGTGAGCTTTTCGAGAGCGCAAAGGGATTTCTATATTCATACACCTGGTTGATATGCAGCAAAAGCGATTTGCGGATTGCGCACGAGAATGGATTGATATCGGAATCTGTGCAGTGGAAGCACTGGGCGCCTTTCTCTGCAGCTGTGGTTTCTTGCCTCCAGCAGAATCCAAGTGATCTCAACCCGAGATACATCTATGGCGAGCTTCGTCTCACGCGACTTAATTTGATCTACAGGCTTTGCAAAAACACGTCCAACTTTTATAGGCTGATACGGGGTTACGAGTACGGCTATCATCAGTACTCTACCTACTTTGAGCGAAACTTCAAATGGGTTTTGACAGCCATCGTCTACATAACGGTGGTATTGGCCGCCATGCAGGTTGGGCTAGCCACGACAGAATTGAACGGAAACGCAATGTTTAGCCGCGCATCGTATGGCTTCACCATGTTTTCCATTTTGGCGCCGCTGATCACGTTGATCATGGGGGCTCTCATGATGCTTATACTGGCAGTGTTCAATGTGCGTTATGCGCTGACGCAGAGGATATTTTCGCAAAAGATGTACGCAGAGGCTTTTCGGAAGGATTCTGTTCGAAAACATCGTCACTAGAGAGAGGAAGATTAGGTATATTCCAATTGTCTACAAATCTGCTTTAATTGTGTGTTTGGGATGTTGCTAGAGTATTGAAACTCAAGTTTTCGAAACGAATACGTATCTAGTTTGCAACATGTATTAATCTTAATGTATTGACCATTTTGTCTATACCGCCATCCGAAACCATGCCCCC
Organism: Trichoderma asperelloides; assembly: GCA_021066465.1. NCBI lineage: Eukaryota > Fungi > Ascomycota > Sordariomycetes > Hypocreales > Hypocreaceae > Trichoderma > Trichoderma asperelloides. The sequence goes on along the minus strand of JAJKFY010000284.1, from coordinate 189,739 downwards.
TTCTAGTACCAATTTATATGTGTGTGAGATGCTGGTTTCAACCCTTTAGTGGTCATCGCTTCTTCAATGACAGCTCTTCAACCTCACGAAGCACTTTGTCGTCCGACTTCCACATGAGAGGCAGCCAAGGCGGGTACTTGAACCAGAGAAGCATACGCTGTGGTCGGATGATGACGTGGAGATGCAGATGATGAATCGAGATGATGTCTGGATAGAAAATACTGCCGAACAGTGGTCGTCGGCCTCGGTGATATCCAGAGTGTATCCACGATGAGGGTATGTCGGGGCATCGTTCCTGAAGCAGGTGATGCTTTACTTTGTCCATAGCTTGTACTGTTTTGTACGGCATTAATATCTAAGAATTGGAGATTGACGATGAAGCTTACATAGTTGTCGATGTGAAGAGTCAAGATTCTCAATATCTCTCACACTGTGCTCCTTGGGCAGGATGAGCCAGTGAATCTGCCCTGCCAGGCGCCTATTATCAATGACTATGATTTGATCATCCTACAAGACTCTCTTAGTACAGACTCTTGTAACCAACACGGCATCGCAAAGCACACCTCATAGACTATGCTGGCGAAATTCTTGCGGTCGCAAAAGATGCAGTCGTGCTGTCTGCGCTCCGTCCATTCAAGATTGCCGAGGTAGCGGATAACCCGCCGAACTGTCTCCATTTTTGGGCGCCAATCGCAGATGCAAGAGGTGATGAGGCTGGCCGAACATGGCAATGATTGAGTTCTATACAAAGGCCAGGTTGTATGCGGCCTCTTCATATAGGTGCATGTAGTCAGTCGTACAAAGAAAGGCTATTGAACTAGTTGAATTCGCCGAGAGCACAGATCGTGGCTCGTGATGGTGCCCTTTGTCTGCTGGCGCTGTGAAAACGCCCTGTAGCCTAGGACGGACTGGAACGGCCTGTGGCTGTGCGCCTCAACAAACGAAATGAGAGACAGAGCCAGCTCGCGGCGGTGTGAAGCGGCTTAAAGTCTGTGAGACATGCTGAATCTTGTCGTGTTCGATGAACGAGGTTGGACTACCCTTTAGTTTTGCCGCCTGACCATCGTAGGGGGCTCTGTTTCGTTACAGATGCCTGACAAAGGATCACATACTCTGTTCGGTGCTGAAAAGCATACAGTAGGGAGACTCACCAAAGGGCCACTCTGTTCTGCTTATGCGGAGACGGTGTAACAGCTTAGCGCAGTCAAAGTCTCCATATCTTTGGCCCAACAGAAGCAAATCACAGCTTGACCCCGCAGCAAAAAACGCGAGGCAGATTGGCAGACTGACTGGACTTTGCTTGCACTTTCGAGACACCGCCTGTGCAGCGACTATATGGTGTTTGGTTCAGGATTTGTTTTATATAAGAGGATAGGCTCCGAGGAGTAGTATCAAATAGGCCCGAATCAGGCTAGACAAAGCCTCAATATAATTCCATGCCATCAGATATGTGCCAGCGTTTCATTTCAATTCCGTAAACGATTCCCCAAAACATAGCGATATCCAATCAGCGTAACCTGCAAGTCCGGGTTTCTCAAATCAGCATCCTCCCAAGCCAGAAACCGCTCAAACCCAGCCTTCTCAAGAACCCTCTGGCTCGCAACATTATCCACCAGCGTAAACGAAGTCACCAGCTCCGGCGACGACTCTTCACCCTCGTCGGGCAAAAGCGTCCGTCTATCGATTTCAATCTCTGCCTCTGCGCGGGGCAGCTTGCACCACATGTCCAGCCATGCCTTGACAAACTCGGTGGCGACGCCCTGGCCCCAGAACTCCTTTCGGATCATGTATCCGATGGCGGGCCAGCCAAAGAGGGACGCGGGCTGGTGGCATCCGCCAATGCCAATCAGCTCCCCCGTCTCTTTGAGGCAGATGGCGCAGTTGTAGGTTTTCTCGTCGTTTGGGGGGAGAAACGGGCAGAGCTTGCGCTGCGTCTCTTCCAGATCCTTGTCGGGCCGGCCTTGAGGGTTATTTGCCATCACCTCCGGTTGAGTGCGCAGGATGTGCAGGCTGGGGGCATCTTCTGGAACGAGGGCCCGGATAAGCAAGCGATCTGTCGTTACTGGAGATCGGCTGGAGTTGAGTGGCAGTGGGCGCGCGGGCAAGGCCGTCTTGACCGTGACCCATTTCGGCTCAGAGGCTGCCATTGTTTGATATCCTCGAACAGCTTCAATTGTCGTGATGCTCTCTTCATGCGGGTCTCGTCCGATGCTCAGTTATGAGTTGTGAATATCTCTCACATTGGTTGCTGGGATCGACCCCCATGAGCTTCCCAAAGGGGCTAAAACTGCCCGTTCCTTCGTAGACTTTAGCCCCCTCGGACACTTGTTGAGCTGCACGGTAGGACATCGATAGCGCCCTGTACAGTGTCCATCGCGATGAGTTTGCTGCCTGCATCCCACTGAAGGTCCGAAGGTTGAGTCTGCGCGGATGGCCTGACTTTTGGCGGGGCTTGTGGTCAGAATAACGTGGAGGTTGGCGATTCCAAAGCCGGCCCTATGCTTTTAGCCTTTATATGATTTGTATCTGGCTATTCTGCTGGTCCTTGTTTCTCCTTTGAATTCGTTATGTAGTGTTTGGCACAATCCTTGCATTGCAGGGCACTGTGCTTCTGAAAAGCTGCGACGTTGTCCATAACGATCTCTACAGCCACTAAATAGACGGCTTTTGCAAAGCATCAGAATTTAACTTGTCATACAATTCTGCGGGCCTTTGCGGAATTATGGGCGGGATCAGCACAGAGCCTTTTGCCTTGATGATGTGGCAACCATCGGTGGAGCGATTAAGCAACTCTTATAAATCTCCACCCTTTATAATACCGCTCGCTACACATCTTCATTTCAGTTCCATTATGCATTCGCTAATATTTGGCTATTTTTGGCTGATGTCACCGTATATTATTCCTCCGAGTGCATACTAGTATGTAGATCCTTCCTGCGGATGCACGGGCGGAGCTGGGCTCAAGGGGATTGTCAGGGTTCTGTCCCGTCACGCTTGTCAAGTTTGGTATTAAAGTAGAGGTGACTAATAGTGACTTTGCGGCGAGCATGCTATGAGATAGGACTGTAAGATGCTAGGTTGCCAAATTTCATAGCCGAGGATTGCTGCTCGACGATAGTCCCACTTTGTCTACAGCCACAACTCGGAACGCTGGAGAAGAGCCTTCAAGACTAGGCCAGAAGGAAAAAGTAGGACCACAACTGCTAGGTCTACTTGCTGTAAGCATAAATAAACCTTCCAATCATTTCCACTGTCTGTGTTTTGCATACATCAAATTAGTGCGAATCGGCATGTCAGACAGAGTAATGCACACTAGGAGTTAGTGGCGTGACAACTAATACTAGTAGTAGCAGCAAAACCGCAGAGAGATGCCGACAACTACGGCTATTTGCCGCGGTGATTCGGAGTACTAGGCATGACTGAGAGATGTTATATCCGGCCCTTTGGAGATGTGGTTGAGTGATTGTTGTGAATATGACGGCCGCAGCTGCATACATGTAGCAGCGGGTGACTACGGGAAAAAAATGCCCGCATTTGGGGTAGCTGTTGGTTATCATAATTCATGCAAATGAAAAGAATGGAACCCGCGGCTGATCACATGTGTCTTTGCTATCAGTAATATGAATACTATTGTGCTTGTAACTGCCGGCACTAGGTACACGGATCTATATGCTCGAGTGGTAGTAAGGCTGTGAGAAATAAGGCTGCGAAGATGACTCGGCGTTAATATGTACGTTGCGAGTTGTCTACATGCACTGCAGCATGAATATGCCAGCTCAGCACACCTCAGCATCCGGGTGTATGTGTCTGTATGTAAGTGCATGCAGGATATGTAGTCATCGTTATAAGCCATGATGACAACATAAGCGGCTGGCCGTGAACCTCTCTCCCACCGGCGACGCTTTTTGCAAGGATAGAAAGCAAAGGAAATACGGAGAAAAGGTAAAAGAAGAAAAAGAAAAAGCCTCCTTTTGTACAACCACTCTTTCCAGGGTGGGATTCCTATATCGCTGTATCAACCCCGGCTCCCTGGACTCAACCCAGCAAGCTGTAGCCAGCATTCTCTCGGATAAAAACCAATGACAGAGGGACTTGATCAATATTGCGCATTCTCGCTAGCTAACAAAAAAAAAAAAAAAAACAGCGGCATGGATTGTCTGCAGCAGAAAACAAGCATCAACAGAGATACGCATAAGCCAAGCATTGTGCTGGCATATTGACAGGATCGCGTAGGATTCGGCCAGGGTGCTGCAGTGAGAACAGGGCGGAGTACAGGCCGCGAACAGGTACCTCCGTCCCAGGTGCACACTGAGAAGCCCCTCCCAGTGCTGCAGTGGTTCTTGGCTGTGCAAGGGTACCGCAGCTGAAGGTACCCATGTGGCGGAGAGTACATGCTCCTGCGAGGCCAGGGAGATGGCACAATGCATAATAGAGCAGGTACCCAGAACAATGGATGGATATTTGCGTTCCTTGGCCTTGATTACAGCCTACATACACGAATTGCTCTGCACTGTACATTAGGGATTGCGGAGCACAGCACGGCACAGCACAGCATAGCGCCGGAGAGCCACTGAAACAGGGCTGCTGGGGACTGGACCTTCGGCATCTTGAGCCCTGCCGCCCGCCCAACTGCCACTGAACACTCCACCCAACAGCGAATCGCAGAATCCGGGGCAGTGGTCTGTGGTGGCATTGCAGCGCTGCATGCGGTACGAGGGTGCGGCGCGACACTCCAGGTACTGGATACGGGGCAGCGAGCAAAGGCCGAGGGTGCGAATAAGCTGCTAGCGGAAATATGCATGTACTACCGGTCGTTTCAGGGGATCTGATTGGCCTTTTAGCGGCTGCGAAGCGATGGATGGCGCTCGATAGGGAGTAGCCACCCGCTGCTGGCGCTGCTCGGGGTAGCGCACATTCCCGCACAGCCCGGTACCCGCTACTTCTGCCCCAGGTACCGCTCTCAGTGCTTAGTGCCAGGTGCCTAGTGCCCTGTAGCGCATCGCTGCCGCCCGTTAGCACCGCAGGTACCCATCCGTATGGAGCTCGCGCGGACTGTACCGCGCCACTAACGCCCAGCCCGCTGCACGGCCTGTAAGCGCGCATTAGTCAGCCGATCGAGCTCTGGATGAAGCCGATGCAGCTCCTTCATCAATCCCACGACGCTGGTTCACCGACACACGCAGTTTTTTTCTTTTTTGTCAGACAAACGACTGCTCTTTTCTTTCATTATTTTTTCTGTTTTCTTTTTTTTTTTTTTTTCGTGTGTCACACAGGCTGAGACACTTGATTTTGCGCAACAGACTCGGAAACGCTTAACAAACAAACAAACAAACACCAAGAGAGAGAAGCAAGATGGCTCTGCATATGAAGTCGGGCGGCATTGGCGCCGCCGCGTTTCAGGGACAGCAGCAGGATCGGGCTCTATCACGAGACAAAGGTGAATGGATTTGATTGCTTTTTCCTTCTCTTTGCCTTACATGTTGGTGACTCGTTGAATACTCCAACCCCTCGCCGTCACTCTTTGCTGTTGTCTTCTCTCTGTCGACGAGTCCTGATTCTGTCATTCACCACCAAACTAACTCATCGCCATACAACTTTCAAGCGCCGCCAAAACGTGCTTCCACCGCAAAGCCGCTCCAGTTCGTCACCGTCACCTCCACCAAGCAAAAGAACCGCAAGGATGTCTCCAAAGTCGTCCGCACCCAGGCCATGCGCGACTATTTCTGGAAGCAGCGCAACCCCGACAGCTCTGAGGCCGCCGCCAGCGATCTGCCCATGGACCCGTCGCAGTACAAGGGCCGCTTCCGCCTCAACTCGCCGCCCAACGCCGCAAAGGCAAAGGCCAAGGCCGCGGCCAAGAAGGACAAGACGCGCGCGAAAAAGGCCAACCAGGTCGCCAGAGTGCAAAAGGGGCGCATCGGCGCGGCGAGAGACCGCGGGCCGCTGCTCGACATTCGCTTCTACCTCACCGACGGCCTCTTGGAGAAGATCCCGCCGAGCATGCTGGGCGCGACGCTGGACCCCTTTGACTCGTTCAACCTGGACATGAAGCCCGAGGCCCTGAAGCTCATCTGGTACTGTAAGTCGAGTCCAAACAGAAGATACACAGCCCGTTCCATCTCTTGGTTCGGGCTCGTCCCCTCTCTCATTACGTCATCTTGTCTTTGGTTGGCGTTATCACACATCCTTGAATCACATGTATATGCCTTGTCTTTTCTTTTCTTGTCTTGTCTTGCCTTATCTTGCCTTGCGTTGCATTGTCCTGCCATGCCTTATCTTGTCCTGTCTCATCATTTGCTGACATGAGCCGTCGTCTCCATCGCAGATAAGCAAAGCTACGTCAAAGAATTCCTGGAGCTCAACGTCGGCGGTGGCTATACCCTGTTTGATGCCAGGGAAAACTGCGCTCTCTTTCACGCCATCTTATATCTGGTGGCCCTCGACTACGTTCTCCGCCGCGGCTTCGAGGATGACTTGGGGTGCCTGTACCATTCATCAGAGGCTTTCCGCCTTATCAACAACCAGATTCGGAGCGGCAAAATTGAAGACTCGACAATTGCCGCTGTCGCAATGATTTCCACCAAGGAGGTGTGTCTCTTTCTTCTTCTTCTTTTTTTTTTTTTTTTTTTTTTTTTTTTTCGTGCCTAGCTACACATTGCATATACTAACGTTCATTCAGAACCTTGCCGGCATGTTTGACATTTCTTACATCCACATGCAGGGCCTCAAAGACATGGTTCAAAAGCGTGGCGGCATAGACAGCATCAGGGGCATACATCGAGGAGTAGTTCTGTGGTTAGTACACCCTCTATCCCCTCTCTTCCTCCATCATTACAAATACCATCGCCTTCGCCATATGAGGCCAGCCTCAGCTGACACAATCTCCTAGGGCCGATTTCTTCAATTCAACAGTCTTCAACTGCGCGCCGCAGTTTCCCACAAATTTCTCCCCCGTCATCGAAGAAGCACCGATTACGCCCCCTGAATCTAACCCCCCCAGCTCGCCTTTAGAAACCATTCTCAACGATGAACTTCCGGTTCTCTTAATCATCCAGTCACTCCGCGATGTGTCTGAAGAGAAAGAAAATTACCGCTCCATTACCCAAAACAACAAGGAAATAAACAATAGAATTTATGACATCGAATACAAGCTCCATTGCTTGCAGAGGAACAATCACGAACACGGCACCAGCTGCGGAAAGATGATTCCATTTTGTGTCGCACTAAACATCTATCTCTACCTGGCAATCAGAGAGCTTCCTGTTAGATCCAAGATGATGATGATGTTAATAGACCGCCTGCAAGAGACTTTCAATACAGAGCCTATGCAGTGGTGGATCTCCAATCAGCAGCAAAAGAACCGGATCATGTGGATGTTATTCATCGGATATGCCGCTGGCGTGGACACTTACAAAGATGCATGGTTTTTTATAACTATAAAAACCATGTGCAAAAACTATAAGATTCACGACATGGATCAGCTCAAGCAAAACTTGAAGGATGTCCTGTGGCTGGACTCTTGGTGTGATCAGTACTTTGACAAGTTGAAAGTCGCCTTGGAAGCTCCAAAAGTCGAACCATAGATTGGTAAGTTGAGGCCACCAACTTGTGAATCTCTAGTATCATGACGGGAGTTTTGCTTTTTGTGCTCTTTCTTTCTGCTTTTTTCTTCTTTTTTTTCTTTTTTATACTAGAGTATTTGTTTGTCTGTCTATTAGTAGTGCGTTCAGGCTGATGACTTGTGTAAGCATGGGTTGACAATTTTTTGGGCATAGCGCTTGTACTACATTTCCAAGTTTGTATTTCACATTTAACGCTGATAACACAGATTGAATGTACTATATAATCCATCCCGTCTCTATTCTCTTGATACTATGTCACCATTCCGATAAAGACGAAGCAAAAAGAATAAAAAAAATTACTCGCCTCGGCAAAGCCATTATTTGATTATCTTGATCAGAGCAATCGACTTCCACACAGATGGCCAAAGACCAAAGCCAACGTCTTTCCGCCTCTCATTCACTCTGCAGAGCCCTCCAGTCACTGCTTTGGTCGGACTTTAGCACGTCCATTTCCATTTCCCGATTATCTCCTAGTTGTGTGGTGACCCATATACTGTATCCCACTCGTGGCCCACAACAAGTCAAAAGTGATGTTCCAGCCATCTCCCGGCGGTGGAACCTCCATATAGAATAAGAGGCGTGATAGGTGGGAATTTCCAGAGACCCTCTTTCTCCATCGCCTGCAGGCGCAGTAAGCCTTACTTTCGCCATGGCTGACGATTTAAACTGCTCTCAGCTGCGGGAATTGCAATGATTGCGGGTGTCCCGCCTGGAGGCTTCTTGTGGAGAAGCGCCATTGTTCAAGCATCTCTGTAGGATTGTGGATCGGATGTGCTGACGCGGTTATATCGGATCCGGAAGCCCTTCCGGGGCGGCGGGTTAGCAAGACGAGAAGAGCATGCAGTCAATGCAAGGAATGCAGATGTATAATATGGGTTTGCTTACATGTGCAGGAAAGGCTCGGGCTGTGATTGTTTTTGGGGGACCGAGGCAGATGGAAGGCCCGAGCACGTTACTTTTGGGTATGGTGTTGGATTTGACGGCATTTGCTGCGTCTTATAGCTAGTATTTAGAGTTGTTGTTATTCGCATATCGACCGAGCAGTAATATGAATCGATTAACATTGTTCTCGATTGTGGTTCTATGTTGGTTACACGACGGCTAGCATACTAGTATGTCCTCTGCTATCAATTGGCGCACATCTTTTCAAGTACAAAGGTTAGCATCATGGCGGATCTATCAGTAGCCATTTGAGGCTCCAAAAACTGAGTGTACTGTTTCATCTCCAATACATAGCCAGCTGTTTGTTTAGGATTGCCGCATCCCATAATATCAGGTTAGGCATCGACATTGTGTCTTGCCGCAATGCATATGCTTGGAACATGTAGGTGAGTCATTGGCAAGGTCTGTAAGCCAAGTAGAGCCAAAATTTCTGTAACATCTTATTTTTTTTTTATTAATCTGACTGTTTACTCCATGGGCTCACATAGAACTGAATTCCTGTGTATTTCTAGTCTAGTCGGCTATTAGTACGTCAACAGTTTCATCAAATCCATGCTCTCCAATATTTCTTCTTTCTCCTGATTAACATCTTTTTGCGCCTCGAATATATCTCGAGCAGTATTTCCGTCGATATCCATTGCAGAAAGTTGCGCACCAGCTCTTACAAGCATTTTGATAATTGCTATCCCGTCCTTAGTGTATCTTCTAGGAGAAAGGATCGCGCTTACCACGACGTGGAGTGGTGTTCGCTTATAGCGGTCTATACAATTAACATTGACCTTCCATTTAGAGATCAAGATACCAACAAGGTCATCCCGTAAGCTTTGCGCAGCGACATGTAAAGGAGTGGCACCGTCGCAGCCTCTGCAAGATGCGTTCGGGTCAATTTTGCAGTGGTCCAAAAAGTATGCCATGGCTACTGAATTGCCTCGCCGTATAGATAGAGATAATGCCGTTTCATAGCAGGAATCATGCTCTTTTATCGATGCCATATAGCCAATCGCATTATAATAGGCTTTATATGTCCAAAAGAAGAGTTCTTCTACCTCCAGGAATTGATGACTATGCCACTTATCATCAGGGCGCCTTACTTTGGCTGTTCGAAAATGCGGATCGACTCCGAGTTCCTCGATAATTAACTGCAGTGTCTTAATTCTGTTCGTCTCAGGTTCAAGTAGGGTAAAGCGCTCTTCGTCAAAATAGACTGCGAAATGTATAGCACCCCATCCCAAATCTTCATCGGGCTTTGGGAGTGGCATCTTCCAGTCCTGTACCAAGTGTTGAACAGCAGCCGATCGGCAGTTTATCAGTGCTAAATGCATTGGACTGAGGCCCCAACTGTTCACCTCTTTCGAGTCAACGTCAGGATGTGTCAAAAGTAATTGGATTACTTCAGTATCGCCTTTTAGAGCTGCTATATGAAGAGGCGTGTTTCCATTCTCGTCTCGGCAATTCACATTTAGTGCGCATCTCAATTTTGAAGTCAGCCTCAGCGACGACCATTTATGGCGAGACTTTTTGTCATCGTGAGCTTTCCATTCAAGCAGCAATTTAACCGACTCAGATTGGTCGTATGAAACCGCCTGTATCAAAGGGGGCTGTGCTTGGCTTACGCCGTTGATGCTTGCACCGCAGGTTAGTAGAAATTCGGCTACTTCGCGATGACCACCTCGCACAGCGCTGTTCAATGGCGTGTTCTTGCCGCTGTCCTCGCAGTCAAGATGGACTCCATTTTTTATGAGTAATTTGACAATTGGTAGATACCCGTGCGAAGAGGCTGAGAGGAGAGCCGTTTCCTTAGCTTTTTTGGAAAACAAATACTTCCAGTATAACCAATGTCCTTTCTCTTCCAGGATCCGCTGCATAAGAACAGTCAAACCAAAATCAGCCACTACAGATAATAATTCGTCATATGTATACGTGAACTTCCATTTAGCCCAAAGTTTCCAGATTGAAGAGTCAGAAAAGAATTGTGGGTATTGATCCATTATATTAACGCCTTGTTTGCTGGAATGATTAAAGTGGTTATCCCATTGCTGCATTGCGTATTCAATAAACGGATACTGAAGTCTTTCTTTCGTTTGCTTTTCCGCAAGTTGGATGTAGTCCATTGCTAGAAAACGATCCGTGTATCGGCAAATATCTTCATCTTTGAGGAATACGTCATAAAAGTAGGCAATACAAATAGATGCCAATTTCGAATGCTCCACTTCAACGCTTGACAGCGAAAACCATGGCACCTTCCCATGGTCCGGAATATGCCTTGTTAAAAAGTCGTAGGCACTTTGGTGAACTAGACTTATTTTATCGTCTGATATGCTTATCAAATGACCGCAGTATGCTAATTTGCCTCGCAAAACCGCTTCTTTATCTAGCAAGCTGGTGGGCTGCATCCCTAGAACGGAGGCAAGTTCATTGAGAGTCAGCGGCCGAACTGCAAATGTGCACCATCGAAGAATATCCAGAGTAAGGCCTTGATGAACGGGATCTACTTGCTCCAGAATTCTTTCATAAAGGGGATGTAATCCCTGTGGAAGCCGGTCTAAACTCTCTTCCACCTCAGATACTTCCACCTTTTGAAGATCCTTAACAACAAAGCTGACCCACAGGTATGTGCCCTTAGACTTTTCCTTTAGTTTCTTTTTGACATGGCTTGTCAGATCATCTGGATACTGCTTGATTTGAGATAGCTCTGCAACGCGCGTAGAGATATACAGATCTAGTCCGTCTCTAACTTCTGCCTTCGCGTCTGGATCAAGACGAATTCTCAAAAATTGGCCTAGTGAAGCCTCAATGCATCGAGGGTGTTCTCGACTCAGGACTATTATTTTAAGCCTAGGTGGGGTGCTTGTGATTTTATTGAGCTTTTGTAAAAGGTCCTGCAGCGATACTGGCTCGCACTCGTCTAGCCCGTCAAGAATGCAAGACACTTGCGAATCCCCAATGTCGTTTGTCATTTGAAGAAAGACTTTCCAGATGGTTTCGAATGAGCTTTGTCGGAACATCTGATCCTGCTGGATCTCATAAGTGGGAAGGATATGTCTGATTAGATCTTCTTTTTGCTCCAGGAGTTGGAAGAGCAATCCCCGAGCAATAGCAACAGCATTATTCCGCGTATCATCTTTGGCATCACAGAAGAAATAAGTTGAATAATGGCGCGGCTCATGATCGAGAGATCTGAGATACCTCGAGAGATATTCCGTAAGGAAAATCGATAACATCGTTTTGCCCAAGCCCGGGCCGCCCGATATCCAGAGCAGCCCGCCGTCGGATGTTATCCATTTGGCAAACTCGTGCTTTTGAGTAATCCAGTCGCAAGTGCCGCTTACGATATCTCCTTTGGACGTGATAAGTTTGGCGCGATCAATCGTAGGATCTGTAATGAAGAGATCCTGAACACATTTTTTACTGGAATCGGCTGTTTGCCCTAGACTGTCCAGTTTGGTTTCGATGGATTGATATCCGGCTGCCATAGTTTCTGTCATTGAAGCAGTATGGCTGGCGTTGTAGACAAAATTAGCTTATTGAGCATCTAGTATTGATCACTTGTCACTTACAGGCCAATGAGAGCATTGAGTGTGTTGTACTCATGATCAATCATGGTGAATAGCCTCATAATGTTCTCTTCTTCGTTTAAGCTGCATATAGCTTTCCAAGTCTTCCTCCGCAACGAGCTCTTGGGCTCGAATGAAATATTTTCCAAAAGATTTTGTAACTCTCGTATGTATCTTTCACATCGTGTCAATATATTCTTAATGTCGGCTGTTTGCAAAGACTTCGTGGCTTTTATTTGTGCTGCAAGAGATGCAAGGCTGTCAATTCGCCCCATCTCTTGCTGTATTCGATCGGGAGCATCTTGAATCTCGTCAATCACAGATTTAATGAACTTGGCAGTCTTGAAAGCGACTTCGACAAACTGTTCAGTTGCTGCCGCAACACCCAAAAGCTCAGCGCCAGACATGTTGGGTAATACAAAACATTCACGCCGATAATATTAAGATAACTTGTTGAGATATTAGAGCTATAGGTGCGAGGGGCTTTTTATATACGAATATCGTTAGGCTCTTGCACTCCGCGATACAACCCAATTGGGTGATACAGCCCAATTAGATGCGTGTCGCCGTTGGATTGGCTAGAGTCTGCAATAATGCATCAGTGTAGGTATGTGCATGCCGCTGTGGTTGGCTTATGCAGTTTTATTACCGTAATTAGAAGAATTAAATAAATATGGCGATGGCAATGTATAAATTAACAAGATTCAAGGCTAAATTCAAAAAGAAAATTCAAGAAAAATATATTTATCTGCTAAGAGTCTAGGAAGAATTTATAAAGGCTATAACCATCGCTTACTCTGTTCGTAGAGCAATGCTTTATGCGCCTCTGCAAGTCATATAGAACACCTACCTTATATCTACACAGAGTTATATAGCTTGACATCGAGATTCCGCCACAGTTTCAAATGGCAAAACAAAATGAGATGCGGTATAATATAGCATAAGTCTAATAACTGTTTTAGTGTACCGATATTGCTGTAGAGAGCTGAAAAATCTGCCTTGCTGCCTGCTGCCGGTAACCATGTGTATTTAGCCTTGCCAGGGACACAGCTTTTGCTGAGCCTAACAAAAACACCGCTGAAACTCTCTACATAATCACTGTAGCACTCTTCTTGACTCAGTATGTTAATGTGTCCTTCTACCCCGCATTGAGCATCCTCTTCCATATCTCTCTCCCAATGGCCAACCAGGCCTCTTATACTATTTTGCCCCGACTTGGGATTTCCCACCCAATGGCTTCATCAAATTTATTGGCTTGGGGATCGATGTAGCTGCAAGCTGGGACATGCGTATAATGCTTTCTGTCCCAAAGACATGGCTGCTCAACCTTCGAACTAACTATACAATGCAGCAACGAGGAAGCTTTTACATTCAATCGTCTCGAAACCACATTCTTCAATCCGACTTTACCTTGGCTTGAAAAATATCTAGCCAAACCTCTTGTGACGCGCTATCTCCAAAAAAGCCGCTACCGAAAACCTGTATATATCATCACTGGCCTTAAAAGGTTACTGGTGCTGCCGTCAAGGCCAACAAACGCTCTACCTCCGCCAATAAGGTTGGCATCGAGGCAGAAATACCAGGCAGCGAAGGAATTTTACCATGGAATACCAACCCTGAGATAGCTACAAAGCAACAAGTAAAGAACAATGTGAGGTGAGAAGATCGTGGTGACTTTATCTTTGCGTATAGGGTGAGCAAGGTGTGGATTAAAAAGGGTTCTATAGTAGAAGACGATTATACCAGGGGTGCAATGTTCGCAAAACACGCGACAACCGCGGTGAGGCCGGTGGTGAATAGTGCACTAGAAGTTGAAAAGGTGGAAGAGGCAGATCCAGCGGAAGAGGGTTTTATAAAAGAAGAGATGATCGATGGCGATGAGAGAAATATTATAGAAATGCCAGAAAGAGCAGACTGTTCATGGGCTTGGCATGCATATCAAAATCAGAAGAGCAAAAAGAAGAGCAAATATAGTTCTGTTTCCAATCTGGAGGACCAACATTGGTGGTGTCTTCTCTCCCACTTCAGCCTTTATTGTTATAGGCAAAATATCACTCTATCGCGTATCTTCATATCCTACTCCGTATAGAGCTAGATAATAACAAGCTGTGGTCCCGTTATATAAGAGCATATGGTATATCCTCCATAATAGTCCCCAAATCTGCAGTCCTTACGACACCCCACACAAAGACTAAAAGCCATCTTACAAGCTTTGTCACATCAACATACATAATCATGGCAGCTGCGCAGTCGAGCCACCTGGACGAACCCCCATACCCCTCATTTGAGGAGCTTCGGAGCAATGAGGAGCGCGTCCTCTTCTCTCCCGCCGCCAAGCGTCTCTACTGGCCTCTAGAAGGCGTCTTCCCTTTGGCAATATCCGTCATGAGGACCGCTCGCAGCGTGGGCGAGCTTGACCCCTTGTTCAGACCAGGCACCAGCGGCAGCGGCAGCGGCACTTGGCATGAGATCTCATCGCTGCCTCTGACCGACCCAAAGGTCTCTTCTGTTGAGGCTTCACTGCGCGACCTTGACCAATGGGAGTCTGACTGGCTGGCATGGCATAGGGACCATACTGGACCTGAGTTTAACCCCGAGTATGTCACATATGGAGATCTCAGCGATGAAGACCGGCCATACGCAAATGAGCCCAATGAGGATGGCAGCTGGGAGGAGGACTCAGATACCGAGTTTCTCATACGATGTTGCGGAGATGATAGACCGCTGAGGAAGAGAGGGTTGAAGATTAAAGTGACACCTTCCGCAGGCAACGACTTTGTCACTGTGCGTGATTATGTCAGTGGTGAGTGTTGAAGTTTCTCCTCTAGGACTTTGAAGAGCTTTTCTAACCATCAGTCTCAGCCGTGCATCCATGGCTCATGGGCTTACGTGGGGACATTATACGAGCAAAGGCTGTTGCACGTCCCGGTGCGTATGTTGAGTCAGTGGCCAACACTGAATGGATGGTTAGCAACCTGACAGCGCCGCAACACGAAATAATGACAAAGGAATTTTGGATTGAGATGCATCGCCCGCCACGCCCTATGGACGCTGCAACCTCCAGATTCCTGCAAAGAATAGGCGCAAGAACAGGCCAGTAATTTACACTCTGTCTTGTCGCCTAGTTCAACACTCAGTCAGCTAGACACAAAATTCCTCGTCTAAGATGCAGTATGGACGCTGTATAGGAGTTGCAGAGGGAATTGGCAGGTTACGGAGGTGAATTCTTTTGTAAATGCGATAGCCTTAAAAGTACCAAGACCTTCGATTCTTCATCCATATACATGTATTCATTAAGACAGCAGTAGATCACTATGAATATTCTACTAAAACAAACGCCTTCTCTCACTACCTACCAATTCACTTTTAAGGAGACGCAGTCGCAGACGCACAATACGAGCTTCCAAACGCAATCACTGTTGAAGCAACAGCGGTGCCACATGCTCCGTTTGAGCAGTCCCTCAGCCCGTATCCAAAGTTGACATTCTTGCAAAGGCACTTAGGATCCGGGCTTGTACAACCAAGCTGCGAGTACTGACCCAGCATGTTGTTAAAGCAGGTCTGACCACAGGCGGGCAGGGAGCCAACGCCGGTGACGGCGGCTGTGTGAGTCGCTGATGCGGTAGAGCAGTATGCACTCCCAAAGGCAATCACTGTTGAAGCAACGGCTGTTCCGCAGGCGCCGTTTGAACAGTCGCGGAGGCCGTTGCTAAAGTCGACGTTGTTGCATAGGCAGTAAGAATCCTGAGGACTGGGGCAGCCCAGCTGCGAGTACTGAGCCAGCATGTTGTTGAAACATGTCTGACCACAGGAGGGCAGGGCGCCAACGCCAGTGGTTGTTGGTTTATGGGTAGCAAATGCAGTGGAACAGTACGCACTCCCAAAGGCAATAACTGTCGAAGCAACAGCTGTTCCGCAGGCACCGTTTGAACAGTCACGAAGGCCATTGCTAAAGTCGACGTTGTTGCAAAGGCAGTAGGCGTCTAGTGCGTTACATCCGAGAGAAGAGTACTGAGCGAGCATGTTGTTGAAGCAAAGCTGGCCGCACGAAGGCAAAGCAGCTTCGCCAGGGATGGAGGTGTTGGGGGGCTTCGCCGACGTGGTAGTAGTTGCATGGGTACTTGCCGGTTTAGAAGAGGGAGTTGATGATTTTGAGCTGACTGTGGTTGTGTGGCCGCTCGTTGTCACTTTGGTTGATGAAGAGACCTTGGATGAGGAGGAGACCTTGGATGAGGAGGAGGTCTTGGATGAGGACGCCTTGGATGAAGAGCTCGTAGATGAAGAGCCCGTGTTCGGAGTGGTACAATTTCCAAACTGAGGTTGACTGAAGGCTCACGTTAACTATGTTGTTCCCGCCATGATAGTGACGTGATACAAAGGAGAAGCAAGTTCAAGAGTAACTCATCAAAGGGGGGGCGAAAGGGGTTCAGATTAAACTCACCATCCTTCTCCGCAATCCGAAGCCAATGAACCGCATACGCCATCCTTGTTGCAGCAGTTCCCATAGACTACGCTGCAGGTATAATGGTTCGTCCCGCCGCAGGTTCCGTCCGTCGTGTTGCCGTTCAACCACGAAGGCGGGCCCGTGGGCTGGCTCGGAACCGTGCAGTTCCCAAGCTGGCAGACGCCATATCCGCAAAAGGACTCGCCGGTGCCGCACTTCCCGTCCGCGTTGCAGCAGTCGCCCCAAACTCCGGCGCACCGCTTGTAGCCGTGCTGGTGGCCGCACTCGCCGGTGGTGGTGAAGACGGAGTCTCCTGCGCATGCGCCTTCGTAGCAAGTTCCGTCTGCGCAGTCCTCTCTGGTGGTGGGAACTCGGTGTTAGTACGGACTCGTTGTCAAGATGAGGAGGGTGACTTATATACACCTGGAGGACTCACGTAGAGTTGCCACATTTAAACGTGTTTGCATTGCAGCACTGGAATTCTGTTCCAAGACAAGTCGCGTTGCCATTCGGAGGACCGCAGAGCCCGGCTGTTGCTCTTGCCGGCTCAACGACTATTCAATCCGAGTTGACAAGTCAGTTTGCAAAGTCTCAGAGTCTCAGTCGCCCAAGGGGTCAAGTCGTGAAGTTATGACTCGTGAAGTTAAAACGTTATGACTTACAACCAGCCACACAATAATCCGTGTCAGCTTTAATATTCCCACAGTCGGGATTCACATCGGGATTCAGCATGAAGAACGTCTCGACGCTGATTCCGTACTGGGCTGCCAACGCGCTGCAGGTGTAGTAGTTAATGTCCATGCCTTCCGTGCTGCCCGCGTACCGGCAGTTCACCGTGCCCTTAGTGATGTTCCCGCCAGAGACAATAGGACTTATCACCACCGGCACGAGAGAAGACGTGGTGCCCACGGAGCTAGAGGCGGCTGTACTTGCGCCAGACGAGATCGAAGAAGTGGGAGTGGGAGTGGCGGCAGCTACAAACAACCGATCTTCAAATTGCCCCGGCTGCCATATCGACGGCGCACATTGGTTTGAGGCTCGAACAGTGGCTGTCAGACAGAGGGCAATGGCCCATGAGGTAAGGTGCCTCGACCAAGATGTTCTCTGAGACGACTTCATGGCGGTAATGGAACGATTGAAGTTGGACAGCAACTTCAGGCGAGGAATTCAGAACAGAGAAATCAATGATCATCAATGCGGAAGCGTGTCCATGTAGTTAATCTTCCAGGAGCAAACCATGAGCTGACCATGAGCTGACCAAGGTAGAGAGATAGGTCATCTTTCTTTGGAAAAGATCACAAGGGGCTTCTTGACCCGTATGTTTGGTTGTATCGAAAGCTATGCGGTAAGGGAAAGTTAGAGGAAAGACTGGGCCTTGTCTCCTATTGGCGGTTGCTGAGTTGATGATGCCTGAGAGGAGCAACTGTTTGGGCGAAAACAGAGTCTAAACTCCGACAATCCTCCCGCTTTCGGCCCTTCACGGAGAATCAAAAGCCAAAAGTTCCTCAATAGTAAATCCTCTGTATAGATAGCATGACCGAGTTATGGGTGATATCGGCCGGCAAATACATGTATGGCGCAGGCTCGCATTGCCGATGCAGCATGTTCATTCGCTCGGCTGCAATGCGGAGGTACAGATATAAGGCTGCATGCAATCGGGTGGTCGGTTCCTACGTATCGAGCTTCCGATAAAGACAAGCTTCATTTTAGGGTCTTCAGCTCACACAGAGCATAATGCCGTACCTACCTATGGCGTGGTGGGCTGTCCCGCGGCTAAAGTGGTATTGGGGGCCGCATCCTTCATAGTAGCCCTAGGGGCATTATCCGGAATAAGACAAGGCAAGTATACTGTAGACGCAGGGGCAGGGTAATGGACTGGGTCAATACACAGTAGGATCCGAAGGAATTACTTAGTCTATTCTCTGATCAGCTGCGGAATCCCATCTTTCCAAATGCTACCTTGAGTAATAACTTGTAAGCAGACGAAATCCGTCTCAATAGGACTTACACTAAGTGTGCCAAAGCAATATAGCAACTAGCTCTACCAACGCGTCAAAGATGCTCCGAGGCCCCCGAAATCGCTCGGCACTTTGAGATAATGATACTACTAGTTAGCACCGAAATTTCCTTTGTGTGGTATCAAAGGATGAGAGTGGAGAGAGGTGCATGCTTCCATCGCGCGGCACGGCCATGGCCATTTTCAGACTCCGCCTGCGTTAGTCGCCCTCTTGCTCGTCCCTGTTCACATCAAGTCTCCTGACTAGACACGGATAGAGTCATTGCTTTCACAATATGCGATTACTCAAGACACTGGATCATTCAGGTATATACCATCACTTAGACACAATGGCTCTCAATTCACGTTGAGCTTGCGAGAGGTTTTGGTTCCTTACGGGCTTTCTCTCTTTCTCTCATTGACGGGATGGTGGTCCTACAACTTGTTGCGCTTCTGGCGCCGTTGTCCTATCTCTTCTTACCTCAAGCCACAGAGGCTCAATATTTACAGGATTATATGCCCGATACTACCAATCCCGGCAACTACCTGTAGTAAGTTTCCCAGCCTTTTCCATTGTGCACAGCTATCGTCTTATCCTCGTAGTCGGAAAAGAAGAAGAGATCCTGAAAGAACCGTGTCAAACTCCTCACTCGGGGGGTCCTCATACACAACTGTGAACGGCATTTACTAACTTGCACAACTCAAGCACGTCTCTTCCACAAGTTGCGCCATGGCGCGTTATCAACATCGAGCCTTATACCATCTACCTGGTCTACAACTGTTACTACATGAGAGATATCTGCAAGAATGCCGAGCTCTTCGGCGGAACTGCACGAGGGCAGAATCTGCACCCCCAAAGCGGCCTCCCCAATGATGTATATGGTTATGATCTAGACACAGGCGAGGCTCCCACAGGCGAACCAAAGACTCATCAAGAGTCTCGTCGTACCGCATCTTGTCCGGATAGCTGGAAGAATACCCACACCTGTCCAGAAGCGGACGGGACCCAGCGGAGGCCCATGCGACATGACGGCGAGTGGTTCACAACAGCACTTGAGCCGGGGACAACTGTCAATAACCTAATGAACCTGCGCGTCAATAACCAGGTTGTCAGATACTCCAATATCCGGTACACGTGCGATGAGTTCCCACCGGCGACATGGTACGTCTTTTTTTTTTTATGTTTTCTCACTCTGAGAAAAGTAACTTGAAGCTCAGCTTTAGTGTGCTGTTACACGGCTGAATTCAAAAACATAAATAATTATAAAATCTTGGTGCTAATTCATTGATCAGGGTTGAAGGTGGAAACGGCTGGGGTGCAGGATCTCCTTCCAACACGCGCTGTGCCGCACTCGCCTGCTCAAACTTCAACGAGCCTGTTGTCAAGGCGGAACAAAATTGTGGGTTAAGCCAACAAGACTTAAAAGAAGAAGAAGAAGAAATATTTCTCGCTAACCAGTATGAGGAGCACAGGGCAGGGGCTCTCCCACGGCGTGTTACGCTTAGAGCTCCAAAGCGCAGCCCAGAACCAGCCTGGCTATGATCCATCCAGGTCCATCATTCTCTTCAGGTTCCGTGCCGATAATGACGGCGCGGACGGCATCGCTGCCCGCGTCTATGTCATGGAGGATATTGGCAATGCGGATCAGTTGGTGGCTGACCGCTATACGACGCAAGCAAAACGCCAAATTCGCGTAAATTCTACCATGACTGGTCCAGGGCTGACTGTGGAAGAGCTCAAAGCCCAGGTAAGGGCGGGTTTGGGTTACGAAACTTTGGTGCACGAGAACTTGACTGTAAGTTGAACATCTTCTATTATGTCTCAAGGAGGTCTGAGAAAGGGAGCAGTTACAAATTTGCTTGTCTGTTCCTTTCTTGTCCCCACGGGACTCCTGGGTTTGGAAGTAATGTGACACTGACCGTGGATACCCATGTCTATGTAGGTCAGCAAACCAGATCTGGTGGGTCGATCGATGCCCCTGCTTGACATCCCCGGCATGCCTGGCATGGATCGACCGTCCAATTGGGATATAGAGGTCAAGATGGAACAACAAGAGGCGAGCTCTCGTATCAACGCAACGCTTCCCAGGAGCCTGCCAGAGAACCTGAAGCCCGTGCCCCAAAGGATTCCATCCCACAAAGTCACGCCATTAATCAAGAGAGCCACGGCGTCAGAGCTGAAATCCGCCCGCAGCATCGTGACAAAGGCCTTTGCCGAGTCGCAGAAGCTCAACAAGGCGCGCGTGGCGAATCCGCTCCGCAACAAGTACAGCTTGAGGCCCGGTACCAAGATTGCGGGAGGCACAGCTCCGGGAGACAGCAGGATCCAGTCCATCAACAAGGATGTCCCGCCGCTTCTGGTCATCACTGAAGAGATTGCCGCCGCCGCCGCCCTAGTGGCTGAGGCAGAGATGAAGGGCAAATTACGGAACGTTACGAGGCGCGCTGCAGCAGCCGGCTCAGGAACGTTCTGGATGCAGGAGTAAGTGTCTGTTTTGTTTAACAAAAAAGTGTATACATTCTATTGTGGATTGGTTTGCTCACCATGCTTTACGAACGACAGTATTGCCCGTAAAGGCACAGTTCCTTGGGGAGACGATCCCGACTATGTAAGTTTCTTTGCCGAGGGACTTGTCGACGAGGTTCATAAGTTAACGACGAGAAATACAGGTCATCTTTAGAAACGTGCTCGACTATGGAGCGGTTGGCGATGGTGTTACGGTGAATCTTGAAGCTAGTCACACTTAATGTCTTTATTCTAACGTATTTCTTAGGACGACACAAAAGCCATCAACAAGGCCATGGGGACAAACAGCACTCGGTGTGGCAAGGGTTGCAACGGGTCAACCACCAAGAACGCCATTGTCTACTTCCCGCCCGGAACCTACCTGGTATCCTCTACCCTTGCCATGCCCTTTGGCACGCAGGTCATTGGTGACGCCAACAACCGGCCGACTCTGGTTGCTGCTCCAAGCTTTGTTGGTCTAGGTGTGCTGTCGACGGATGAGTATACAGGGACAGGAGGCACTGGTATTGACGGCGGAGACCCTGAGTACGTGCATCGCTGCTTTCCCCTTTAATATCTATATACGATAGACCTTGTCGACTATGCGGAAGCTGATTCCAGTCTCCATCTTCTAGGTACTACGTCAACACCGCCAACTTCTACCGTCAGATCCGAAACATCATTATAGACGTTCGACAAGTCACCGCCGGAGCCACCATCACATGCATCCACTATCAGGTTGCTCAAGCCACGAGCACCCAAAACGTCGAGCTGATAGCCAAGTCCGGCACGGAGCAAATGGGCATGTTTGCCGAGAATGGCAGTGGCGGAGGTATCTCCGACATCACATTCACCGGCGGCGGAATTGGTCTCAAGGGCGGCAATCAGCAGTTCACGGCGCAGCGTCTCAACTTTAACGGCTGCGATATTGGAGTCCAAGTCATTTGGGACTGGGGCTGGGTATGGAAGTCTGTTACTATGAAGAATGTGGGCACTGGGTTTCAGCTTGTCGGTGACAATGGCGTTGGAAATAGTGAGTATTCTCTGAGTTTTCCCTTTTATCATTTTTCCCATTCCCCGTCTGGTGATGGTTCAGCAAAGAGGAGAGAGAATAAACTAGTTGCCAAAACGTATCGACGACGTTGGCACATATCTCAAGGTTATGGAACAAGAATACAATACTGACTGTCCTTGTTCTTGCAGTCGGTTCCGTCTCCATCTTGGACTCGTCCTTTACAAGCGTCAACAAAGCAATCGTTGTCAACCCCATCACATCGACTCCTGGAAAGGGCAGCACTGGAGTGTCCCTCGAAAACGTTGCCCTCTCAGGAGTTGGCGTGGCCGTCGCCGATACATCTGGTGCAACTCTTCTGGCTTCGTCTGGCCTCATTGACCAGTGGGTAGTCGGCCCGGTCTACGAAGGCGCGGCGACTGCTCGCTCCTTTTCCAAGGGCGGCAAGATTGGAAACTACCGGAGGCACTCAACTCTCTTGGATAACCAAGGCAACTACTTTGAGCGTGCAAGGCCTCAGTACGAAGATCAGGCGGTTTCGTCGTTTGTGCATACCAAGGACCTGGGCTGTGCAGGAGACGGCTCAACCGACGACACGGCAGCTTTCCAGGCAGCCCTGTACGCCAGCTTGGGCAAGATTCTCTTTGTTGATGCCGGAACGTATATCCTCACGTCGACAATCACCATTCCCTCGGGTGCCAAGATTGTGGGCGAGACTTGGTCGCAACTGGCTGCAACGGGCTCGTATTTCTCGGATGCTAGGTACGTGAGACATGGATGTTCCACTGAATCAACTTCCAATGAACCCATCTCTTTTGGATCCACTTTCTCTCTTCGTCCGTAGCTGACTATCTGTGTGCTATAGTAACCCAAAAGTCTTCATCAAAGTCGGAACGGACGGCGAGGTTGGCAATGTGGAGATGCAAGACCTTCTGTTCACGACCAGGGGCCCAACGGCCGGTGCCATTCTGGTCGAATGGAATCTCCAGGCTGAGTCTCAAGGCGCCGCCGGGCTCTGGGATTGCCATGCACGAGTAGGAGGTGCCACAGGAACGGAATTAACACCAGCAGAGTGTCCTCCCGCCACGAGTGGCATCGACCCGGGATGCTCTGCTGCCAGTCTGATGATGCACCTGACGAAATCCGCGTCGGGCTACTTTGAGAATATGTGGCTCTGGGGAGCCGACCATATGATTGAGTAAGTTTGGCATTTGATATGTGCAATATGTGGAATATATGTGGAATGCAGTGACTGACCGAGTTGCCATCAAATCTTAGCGACCCTGATCTGAAAGATGCAAACAACACCATGGTCCAAACCTCCATCTACATTGCTCGTGGCTTCTTGATTGAAAGCACAAACCCCACCTGGTAAGCTTCTTCTTCTCACAGCCTCTGTCTGCAATGGCAAGACTACATGTAATGATGTTAATGAATCATAATAGGCTCTACGGCACTGCCTCGGAGCACTCCGTCTTCTATCAGTACAACTTCCACTCGGCATCAAACATATACGCCGGCATGCTACAGACCGAATCGCCCTACTACCAACCAACACCCCCGCCGCCAGCTCCGTTTGCTAATGTTGTTGGTAAATTCCCCGGGGATCCCGATTACACGTGTGCTGCTGGAGACGAGTTCAGCGGCTGTGACGAATCCTGGTCTACCATCATCACAGGCTCTGAGAACATATTCATCGCTGCCGCAGGCATTTACTCGGTAAGTTGGCTTCTTTGACAGGGATTTAGAGAAAGTGTGGTGCTGAATTAACATAATCACGTCTGTATGCAGTGGTTCTCGACCTATGCCCAGACCTGCATCGATACGCAGCAGTGTCAGAAAGCTCTCATGCTTCTCAAAAACAACTTTGCCAACATTCGCATCACGAATCTCGTGACAATCGGCTCCAAGTACATGGCTGTCATGGACGGCAAAGGCATCGCGGCCGCGGACAACCTCAACGTCGACGTCCACCCGGACTGGTCTCAGATCAGCCTTCTCGACGTGGGCAGCAACGGCACCACCAACTTTGACGAGTACCTCTGGATCGACCCTGCGATTTGGGACATGGATCAGCCTCAGTTCACCTGCTCTCCGCCTTGCAATGTCAAGATACCGCCGTGGACCGGCGCAACCAGCACCGTCGACTACCCTCTCATCACCGTCAGCCAAGGAACCTGGACGAGCACAATCACGCAGCCGCCGTTGACCATCACGGAGTGGGTGTTTGAGGCAGCAACGTTGACCCAGGGCGCCGCCGCCAAGAGGAAACGCGCAGCAGAGACTCTGTGGCCCGTCCCAGCAACGACGCCCTTCTGGCCAGCTGTTGTCTACAACGGCGGCATTGATGGGAAACAAACGACGACGTCCGCCACGGAGCCTTTTCCCAAGCCGCCCAAGTCCATCGGTCCCGGTGCCCCTGCGCCGCCGTCCGGAAGCTGGCCCAAACGCGGCATCCAGCCTATATTCGGCTTTCCCGAAGGTCCATTGGGGCTGGAATGCTCCTTTCTCAACTTCGTGGACCCAGACTGCGTCACCCAGCCGTGGTTCTATGGCAATTTCACTGCTCCTGGAGGCGACGGCGGCGACATTGAAAACCTCTGGGACCAGAGGACGAGATGCCCTGCCACCACCAGCACAAAGTCTTCGACCAGCTCCAAACCATCACCCACTCGACCCGCGCCCTCGCATTACGACCAGGGCGACCCGCGGACCAACTCTGTCAAGTGCTACAACAGCGGCGAGACCACCGAGGACATACGGATGCAGAACGCGGCAAAGAGCTTCTGCGGCGACATCTCCAACGACATTCTGGGCCCCGGCTACTTTGCGTCCAAGAAATTCCCGTTCCCATATAACGGAGGCATTGGCATAGTTGATATCACGATATCGCTTCAAATCAAGCCGCGGTGCAGCTTTGACACCATCAGCGCGTTAAGTCGAAGAGACCTACAGGGGAGAGACAATCCCAACTTTGACATGACCTTGTGTGAGAAGTATCTGTCTGTGCCTGCGGACAGCTGTAACTGCGCGGGGGTTAATGGGAAGCAGGGGGGTATCGTGGAGAATAACTGCTATATATGGAGGATTGATCCTAATCGTGATTTATAGTGAGGGTGAAGTAGAGGGTGTATTAGAAGACTTATTGCTCGAAAGACACTCGTAGCGTCAGAAGCAGAGAAATCAACAAGCATCAAGGGAGAAGCGCGTCCATATAGTAAATCTTCTACAGTAAACCATAAGCTAACTAAGGTAAAGAGATAAGTTATCTCGCTCTGGAAAAAGTTACAAGGGGCTTCTTAACCTATAAGTTTGGTTGTATCGGAGCCTATACAGTGAGCACAAGTTAAAGGAAAGACTGGACCTCGAACATGAGTCAAATTGAATCCTACAGTTCCGGCGCCTTTCGTAGCAGTAAAATGGTTCTGCATTTGGACTAACTAGGGACTGGGAAACCTAAAGGAAAAACCAATACCAAACCATATCCACCCTCTTGCCGCCCCATTCTATCTTCTCAATATCCAGCCCATTCATTAGAGCCACTGTTTGTCATAGAACATATTATGGATACGCTCTAACAAACACCGTTGCAGCCGTTAGTACCGCCAACGGCATTGACAGTAAGAACTCCGTGGTCAGCGTCATTATTATCTCCTTGGGGATAAAACAACGGGATGCTGCCACATTTGTTGCATCCGTGATATGACAGTTGTTCAAGTAGAGGCTTGATTGAGCTACCAGGAGCACCGCCAGTATTTTGGAGGAAGGCGCAAAGTCCAGTTCCAAGCTCATTTTTTTGGCAAACAATGTTTTCTCCGTTGGTATACCAGCGATTGGGGTCGATTGAGTTCGCATATCCCAAAAGCTTGCCGAGGGTTCCAGACACCACAGGACAGGCACCACTACCGTTGCAGTTGATACCAGCAAGAGCACCATTAATTGACATACTTGCAAGAGCAAGAAAAGAAGGCAAGTTGAGCTTCATGATGTCGAAGTACTAAAACTTCAAATATTAGATATAATACTTGTCAATTGGAGGAGAACTTACTTGGGTAGTGAATTTGGTTTATAAGATGATCCTGTGGGCAATTAATTGAGTGATGAAGGAGACTCGTTTGTTTCTGGGGATTTCACCGCTATATATATTTTTTGTAAGACCTATAACGTTCGTAACTAACGAAGATACGGATTTATTGCCTGACTCGACTTGTATTGCCTCTTCTCACTTGATATGGACTCATACCATCCATGGAGCGGTGTTTATGCTGTACTAATAACATGCAGGGATAGAGCATTGTGGAGCAAGCATACGGGCAAGCTGTGTATGACACGAAGGCAAGTCAGCATATCCGATTGTGGAGCAAGCACGGCAGCTAAAAAAACACGGCGTTGAGAAATTCACCCTCGTTGTTATTATACATCACTGATCTACTCATACTTGGTTTCATACTCTTGCATGAATTACTTTTAAACAGGTAAGGCTTAGTTATACATCTACTTGGTTGAATATCCTCGGCAGATTGACTACCCCCTGAATCTAGTTCTGGTTGAATTAAAACTTAGAGAAGAGACTAAGGAACCCAGATAAGGTAGGCAATGCATGGCATTGGTCTCTTAGAGGAAGGTATATTCGATAAATAGTAAGAACACCGCTAGCACCTTAAATTTATGGTTCTTTTTTGTTTATAACTAAAATTCAGTTTTTCCATCGATATTATGCCTTTGTGGACTCGCCAAGCCAATGAAAACGTATTCTCTCTAGTAGCGTTGTCGCAAGAAGCGCCGATGCAAATAGATTGGGGCGAGCGTGAGGCTGTGGTGGATATCCGCCATTCAGCTAAATATATCAAGATTAGGTTTCTCTAGGTCCTGCAAAAGGCCTTTGCTTAAGTTCATCGCCCACTAAATAACGCTGAGGGGTTAAAGACTGCCTAATTTGGACATTCAACCCGTGTCTAGGTCTGATACAACGAAAAAGGGTAATCGAAGGGACGCGTATTGGATATAGACCTAGTTTAGGCACTTAATGAAACAAAGGCATCTGGCTGGTACAAAAGGGTCTATATCATTACGAAGAGATGAATCAGGGTTGGCTTGTTTACTTAAGGTCATCCAGTCAAGACTGGGCTACCTTGTTCAATCGCCGTTAGGTAGTTCATTTAAAGTCATTTATGCAGTCAGGGCAATGTTAGCTAAGTTTATCAGAGTCAATTTCCATTATTATTTCCTCTCGGGGACTCGCGTACAATAGGGTGTTCGATTGCCGCGGGCTTTCGGGATTTACCCCTGCGGCGGGCTTTGACAACTCAAGAACATGGTATTAGATGAACTTATGGAGTGCTCAGCCACTGTTGTCTTTTTCACTACGTAATATGCTACTCTGAGAGCTTGTACCTATCAAATTCTAAACTACAACGTAATCGAATGCAGAGGTAACGACTGGTCCACTTGTACCTATATGTAAGGCATTGGGTGGCAATTAGTGCCTCGACAGCTACCAAGAGACAATAATCTCCTTCTATATTTTACCTTGGCTTAGGTACCGTAATGAACATACCACCAATCAACTGCTGCCCAAAAAAAATACGCCTGTCTGCTACAAGTAACTGTCCTGGTTCCCCTTTACTCTTCACATGCTACTTATAATCTGACACGATTGGGTCGTCGAGTTATGACTATCCTGGTGAATTACGATCCATATCCTTGTCAAGAGCTTTCTTTTGGTCATAAGTTCACTGTTATGCGTCTATCTCCACCTCGTGTGGAAAACGGAGTTGCTATAGCCACACAGGTTCCTCGCTTTGATGATGGGTGTCGCAACACTCATTGCACAGTTTTTTCGATCCTACAATAGTGGCAGCTTCGACAACATCAGCGCGTTGAGTCGGAAAGACCTCGGGGGCGAGACAATCCCAACTTTAACATGACCTGATGTAAGAAGTACTGGGATTTACTAACTGATATCGACACTAACATACGCACGATACGCACTGCGGCAGCCAAAAGTGTTCAGGCAAAGTGAAGAGTGGCAGTAAGTGGAGCATCACGTTATTTGGGACAGTCGTTCATATTATCACCGCTGTTGTCAAGACACCTTAATCCTGGATGTCGTCTCTAGATATTTAGCTTTTAGAGCTACACCGAATTGTGACTTGGGGTGTAGAAACGAAGTACGTTTCAGCTTGAATTCACAATATAAAGACTATTTATCGAAGGAAAATAGGACCTAGGCTATCAATACCAGTACCGCATGCGCCATGAAAGCCAACAAGAATACCGCTGCCGCATTGTATAGTTCCTGGCGATCCGGGCTCTTTAGATCCAGAAGCCCCTCCATTCCCACCAGCACTAAATACCGATCCCCTGTCTGTTCTAAATTGAATGCGATCGGTCCTATCAGCACCCCAAATTGTGAATTCTGTAACCTTCTCAATCGTCCCGTCTGCGTCGAGTTTGAAGCTGAACCTATCGTGACGCAAGCCACGATGATCTAACGTTCCATAGCACCGGCTGAGAGTCTGATCACTCCAAGTGATCTGGATCGCACGAATTACAGTCGTCCAACCCGTTTCCCATGAATAAGCCCCAGTCCAAATGTCAAGTGATTGCACAACCACCTGGGTGTGGTCTGCTCTACAAGCCCAGAAGGGGCTTCCAAAAGACCCCCCAACGGCGCGATTCGTCAAAATGACAGTTGGAAAAGTCCTGTAAAACTTCATCATTCTTGGTCGCAACCTGTCAACATCTATGCCGGCTGCTCCATCGAAACCCAATAAAAACCCACTCCCAACATCTAGAATCACCTGCTCACCACCTAAGCCTCCAGCTTTCCATTCATTCCCTCTATCTGTGAATATCTCAATTCGGTCGACGCGTTCATCCCCATAAAGAGCAAGTCGAGTAATTCTTTCCCCCCTAATTAATTCCAAAGTTTTAATCTCACCCTCATTTCTGCCAAACACGGCGCTTGGCAACTCAATTTCAAACCAATATAATCTGATACCGCGCAAGACTTTCCACGAATGGTCACGATTCTCAACCCAGGCATCGATTTTTCGAACAGAAAGATTCATATTGGATGGAAAGCCCGAAAACGGTGCACCACCACTGCCTCCAACAAAAGGATTTGGGACAATATTATCGTCAATAAATGTCATTTTCAGCGGATTTGGGGAACCAAGATGATATTTGAAATGTTGGAAAGCTCAAGTTAATCAGATAGAGCATATGATAGAGGTAACAGAGAGCCTTGTACTGCTTCAAAGGAAAATGCCGCATGGCCTATGAATATAGTTCTTTTGCTGACAAAGAAAATATGTCGCTTTATGAGCTTTGCAACTGGGCTGAGATCCCATACGCGTGAGGTAATAAGCCGGGAAAGGCAGCATTTCGGAAGAAGTCGACTTCATAGGGAGAGGAATGGGGAAAGGCAAATACGAACTATGTCACGAAAGCATTTTCTGAGAGGTTCAAAGTACTAAACAGTGGATATCCTGCTACGCCCTGGGTATAATAAAAGCAGTTGCACAAAGAAGCTATATGATCCACGATAACTCCCGTAAGCTTCAGTTTAATCGTCTCCAACGCCCCATCATCTAGTCTGGAGAGCCATTTCATCAAAGATAATATTGACACGGGCCAAGTATGTCCATGGCATATTATAAACAGCCGGCATTGCAGTTTTTTAAGTGATACTGCTTGAGCTGGGCTTATCCTCTTGATACCTGGCAACTTAACTTCACTCTCGCATAGGTAAGTAGCAAACAATTCAACAGCCAACGTACATAATCTTTCTCTCAGGCTACGCCGCTGCACCCAGCCCTGCTAGGATAACGACCATGCCCTCAAGAGTCACTCCAGTCATCAGGTCTTTTGAGCTACGCCGCTGCACCCAGCCCTGACAGGATAACGACCATGCTCGGTAGAAGTTTCCAGACGCTGAGTAGCTGAACTACGCCGCTGCACCCAGCCCTGCTAGGATAACGACCATGTTCTTAGATATGCGTAGCTGCGTTGAAAGTAGTATTCACATATGCTTGAGGAAGAAAAGAAGCTTTATTGCTGCGAGGGCTTGCCTGAAGAATTGAGCTCCCAAAGCGATGATGAAGTATTTCTTCTTGAAGTCCTTGTAGCTCTGGAACTTGAAGAGAGGGGCGAGGAATTTAAGTTTTGCGAGGTAGAACTCTGCTTAGTATGTTTTTGCACACGATTAGTTTTCTGGCTAGATATAGATTCCTCTTTAGGTACATTTTGCCTTTGCCTTGTAACCCTTTTGGGAGTTGAGGGATTAGTTTGTGGAGTGGAAGCTGTAAAAGCTTCTGAAGGATTCGTCGCAACATCTGTAGCTGTCGGGAAAGATGTTGAAGGTGCTGAAGATGCTGGAGTTCGCATGACCGGACGCCTTTGTCTTATGCGCTTAGTCATTCGTCCGGTTGTCTTTCTGGCTTTGCGTTCATCTGCTTCTTGTAATTTGGAGGCAGGGAGCTCTGGGGATGCCCTCCTCTGACGTTTCCGCTCTCCATCATCAATCTCGTCGTCATTATCTGACCTGTGTCTCTTTCTAGCTGATCTTGTATCTGTAAAATGGTCAATTGCCCTGCTTAAAGCTTTCTGGGACGTATCCTCCGTTGTGGCTACAGAGTGTTCGTCATCAAATCTCGGTTTTCTCTTTGGACGAGATGGATTATTGGGGCTGCTTGTGTTTGCATCTCTGGGGGATTCAGATGGCGGCGTCTCCCCATCTCTACCATGAAATCTCTTCCCTCTTAGTTTCCCGAAGCGCTGCTTAATTAGCAATACCTGGTCGCTCTTAAAGAACGGAGCCTTGTGGACATTGCCATCATATGTAGGTTTATAGACAGGGTTCTTGGAAGCAAGTTTTTCCCGCATATAATGTTCATAACCGAGCTTAAACTGCGCCCCGGTATCGTTGTTCGATTCGGATTCATCATCAGGCTCGGCTGTATTCTGGGCGTTGGAATTAGGGTTAATAATATCGGTATTATTTAGTGCCTCATCTTGCACCTCATCAGGTTCCCAGCCATGGACAACTCCATTCAGAAGCTCTAGGAAATGTTGTAGACTACCAGTCATACTGGCTCTATATGCAGCATCGCTAGCATCCTCGCACTGAAAGCTTTCGCCGCCAGCCCAAGATTTGAGTGCAATACCGCCGAGCCATTCTTTCGCTTCCTTCTCCCACTGCTCCTTTCTCTCTGTAAGAAGCTTCTCAAGATCTTCTTCGTCTTTTGCAACATGTTCCAGCTCTAGCGCAATCTCGAGGAACCGGTCTTCGCCGAGGATTGGGACGCGCATAGTATTGAAACGCTCCCAATAATCGCCAAAAAGATCTATATGGGAATGCGACAAGTTCTTGACTCCGCTCTCCCATATGAGTCTCTTTCCAGCAGCCAGATCGGAGGATTCAAAGGCTGGCATCGTGAATGTATGTATATGTCTTCTGTGCACGTTCGTAGCTGCGGTGTGTTGTTGGTCGGTCTTTGCATGATGGTCGTAGGTCGCGGTGGCGATGGCTCTCAACGGTATTCCCGTAACGGCGGCATGATGGCATCGCCAAAAGTCTGGTCACTCGATATACAACGAAGAGGCAAAAGAGAGATCAATCGCACCTCGGCTCGAGTTGTATCTGCTGTAGGAACTAGCATGCATGATGCAGATGTGATCACAGCCTTAGTAAGCTGCGAAGGGGGTCTCACACCATGATCCTTCACATGCACGAGTTTAGCCATGGCCAATTATTTCCTGGGCATGTGATGCCAGGCTGCATGCAGAAGGACGATGAACTGGAGAAATGATTCGCACACAAGCTCACCGCTACGCACACCCCGGAGCTGGCATTCTCACCAGGAACAAGACGCGCTTGTTTCGCAGTTGTGTGTATATCCCCAATTGGCGGTCACGATGATTGTGTTCGACTTGCAGATATTTGAGGCGAAAGTGGAACCACCTTTGCCGTTCAAGATACTATTTTGATAAACACTTGCATAAAAGGCTCGAGTTCCCCCTATCAAAAGAGTCCCCCCTAATACAGCAACCCGAAATCCTTGTTCAATTACGGAGTTCCATCTTATGGGGTTATTATTAGTTTCGGCATATATATAGGATAGGCTGTTGCAGGGTGTTTTTGCAACGTGCGTGCTCGTAGTAAACTATTGTCAGAATTGTCAGAAGTTACCCATATTTCAATACGTACTGGCAAAAATGTCTCAACCAGACAAGGAATTATTAGAGGCATTTACCATGTCCTCTCCACCAATGCCGGTAACCCCATGCATTACATCGGTGCTAAATGCGCCAGAGCCCCAAAGAAACATATTTAACCAGCAATTGATGAATTCTCCACGCCTGTCAAGCCCCGCCTCGAGCGCTATGATCTGCGCTAAAGATGAGGCCGTCTCATCTTCTGATGGAGCCTCAACAATGCCGAGTACCGCAATACCTCCTTCAGATACTATGGAGCAAATACAGGCGGATCTAAGAATGAATGATGTTCTAGCCCAAATTCAAGATATAACGACACTGCTAAAGACGCTGTCTCTCTCTGTCCCAGAAGCTCGGCTGGCTATCTATTCTCGCCAATCTAATGAGAAAAGTATAGTTAAAAGCTCAAGTATTATTCATACTGAACAGACAGATGGAGGGATTGAAATACTTTATATTGCCCAAAGAACTCAAGACGTTGATTACACCCTAGAGATACAGCTCAAAACTCCGCCTCTTCATTCAAAAATAACT
Source organism: Trichoderma asperelloides (assembly GCA_021066465.1). Classification (NCBI taxonomy): domain Eukaryota; kingdom Fungi; phylum Ascomycota; class Sordariomycetes; order Hypocreales; family Hypocreaceae; genus Trichoderma; species Trichoderma asperelloides. The sequence continues at coordinate 156,908 of JAJKFY010000284.1, read as the reverse complement.
ACAATCAAATGCCAAATTGTTTACGATCCAGGGACTGACAACTGCGTACTGATTAACCAGACAGAAGGGATTGTATATCTTGCTAACCTTAAACTACCATATACGTATGGGCTTGCTGCACCCAATAAACCATATCTCATTAAACCTGGGTTATGGGGAATTGCAGTCACTCGATCGGACGACATTGTTGACGATTGTATTGTCAAATTTCTATTACGCGAAAGACGTCATACAATCTCAATCGCTCAACCACATGGCCAGCGAAATAAAGGGCTATCAACTAAGCGACAAAAGCTGAGTACCAACTCAGCGACAGACGTTACCACTCACTCTCCCAGCTCTGGACGAGGTCTAAAACTCAACGCCAAAAAAGGCACTGGTGTCACTGACAATCCTCTTCTTGATTTACAAGATGGGGAAGTCGCTAATATTCAAACCCCGCTGCCTAAGACGACTTTTCTTCAAGGCCAATCTACATATCAGTTAAAATGCATCAGAAGAATTTCTCCAAAAGGTGTCTCAAGGGTTTTCTCTTGTAAGCACTCTTTGGTGCTTGGAAACCTTGCTATGAAAGTCATTCAGTATGAAACTGAGCCTTTGAGCCAGTTGGTCTATTGTGCGGAGCTATGGAAACGAGAGAGGGGGTTTCTTGAGAAATTGAAGCACGTACGTTTCTGGTTATCTTTTTTTTTTTTTTTTTGTAACTTTTGTGAGTCTATTTAGTAATTCTGTTTATACAGAGAAACATTGTTTCCCTCAAGGCTTTTGACGGCCGTATGCTTGCATTGCATCTCGAGCTGCTCCCCCCTACTTTGGCTCAAGGCCTCGATTCACCGTGCAGACCCTCCGACGTTTCTAAGATACTCAATAATATCTCATCGGCCCTCATATATCTAGAAGCCAGAGGTGTTGTGCATAATGATATTAAGCCCAGCAATATTGCATATTCTGCAGGTCGAGGTGCTGTGCTCTTTGACTTTGGGGTAGCTTCATTAACGAAAGAGCCAAAACTAGTCGGATCACCCTGGTATATTCCGCCAGAATTGATTTCTAGTTCAAGACGCTATTCAGCGGGGGATGTATGGGCTTTTGGCATCATAATGCTATATCTCATCAGAAAGATACAATATCCTGAGAATATAGCGAAGAGTTGGAATATAGGCGAGATCAGAGAAAAGGCCACTAAGGCGAGAAAACAGATGAAACTCTGGCTCGACTTTATTAACGACGCTAGAGAGGATCTAGATCAAACAAACGCTATCGAATTTGTGACGTTTCGAATGCTAGATAAAAATCAGCATTCGCGAATAACGGCGGCGGAAATCCAGGTTACACTTCAATATCTGCAATAGAGTTTTATTTTGGCGTTAGTTTGGATCTTATAGAGACTTATAGATATACACAGTTACAATAGAATATCCATCAAGACATTTTTCTTGAAATCGCTGCTACCACGTTCATTACATAGATCTGGAAACAGACCCTTAGTTGTACCATTAGAATTCATGATGCGCTACTGAGGAGGCACTTTAGATAAACTTCATGTTCGTGCAATAACCTTAGTATTTAGTCATTAGAAAAGCACAAAGTAGAAAGTGCATAGCTTAACAAATCTATATAACTAATACTGCAATCAAGTCAAGTTAGTTGTCTTTGAAGCGGGCTTATTTCATGGAGCTGCAGCGACAATGATGAGCTGCGAAGTACGAGGTAGGCACCTATAGCCCAAAGCCATTGCCACTCCTGACTGTCGATTTTAGCAACAATTGAACTCTTTTGAAACCTGGCTGACAGACCAACGCCTGTTCCGGAGTCGTGCTCCAGATAACTAATCAGCATGGACTGCGCGTAGAAAAACATTCGGACGTAGGCGGAGCCTAGCGCTTCCAGATTAGGAAATAAAAAGTCAGCCACTCTCTTAGTCTCGAAGCGATGAAGTCCAGGCAAAAAATATATAATTTTGAGAATCTTGTTCTCAAGTCACGTCGCTTCCAAATGTTCAATTGCCCTAACTGTTCTTAGTCGCCCTTGCGGATGCTCTATTTCCTCCCGGTTTCGACAACTTAAAACCTAGCAGCCGTTGAGAACACACAACTCGGAGCGCTTCCATCTCATCACCGTTAAATCATCTACTACAACAACAGCCATTTGAACAGTTTACAAAGGTTTCTGACAATGCATTTAATTCTTACCGGCGCTACAGGCCTTATTGGCTCAAGCGTTCTTGATGCCATGCTCAAGACGGCCGAAATAACCAAAATATCCATTCTAAGCCGTCGGCCCGTCGCCATGGCCGAGAACGCCAAAGATCCCAGAGTCAATGTCATTATTCACAAAGATTTCCTCAATTACGACTCAGAAGTACTCAACAAGCTGCAAGGTGCTAGCGGCGCAGTCTGGGCTCTTGGAGTTAGTCAGACCAAGGTATCGAAAGAGTATGTTTGACATATTCTTATTCCAACGAGAGAGAAGGGAGAATGAAATCTGACAAGTCTTGCGTCGTAGGGAGTTTATTAAGATTACAAAAGACTACACTCTTGCAAGTGCAGAAGCTTTCTCTAAGCTTGCGCCAAATAATGATCCTTTTCGTTTCGTGTTCGTGTCAGGCCAAGGTTCAACTCAGACGCCTGGTCGATTCAGCAACCTATACGGCCGTACCAAAGGCGAGACTGAAATAGCGCTTTCAGAGATGCGCTCTGCGAATCCTCGCCTTTTGGTTGACGCCGTTGGGCCTGGATTTGTCGATGGCAAAGGTCATGCCGCTATTCAGCCCTATCTTCAACAACAAGGCTTTCTTATTGATAACAGCAAAATGTTGCTTCGACGACCGATTGAAGTGGCTGCAAAGTGGTTACATTGCCCAACAGAGCCAATGGGTCGCTTTCTGGTCGGAATGGCTCTGGGGAAATACGAGACACAATTGCGAGTAGATCCCGACATAGTAACGATGGATAGTGGTCTAAGGGTCATTAAGAATTCTACAATAACACGGATAACTAGTCTTGAAAACTAGTACGAAGGAGGCTTGCATTGAGAGTTTGTATAATTTATAACTATAGTCTTTGAAGCCATGTCTGTATAGCGTTTGTTTATGTAGAAGGCTTTTTGTAATTGGAGAAAGGTGTTCATTGTGGCGTATTGATCTGCTCTCTAATATGATGTCTTTGACACTAACATTCCAACTACAAAGGCGCTCTCATTTTCTCATATTGATCCAACCGACATACAATTAAATATTTACAACAACAGTTTTTCCAGCCGAGATATCTCAACCTCGCTCTAGCGCTTTAGTATACTTCTCAAACGGATACGACGCCTTCGCGCCCATCGCTCGAGCCACAGCAATACAGCCACCACTAAAGACTCCCGTTGACGGTGCAATCAGAACCGTCTCTCCAGCCTTAACGCCAACCCTGCAGAGCCCACTATACATGACAGGCAGAAGCCCCAAGTGAAGGAGATCCTCAGTCTTGAGCTCCAAGTTTCCAATAAGTTTATTTTCGTCCAGTGCCCAAGTACTCTCCAATGGCGCCCGGACATACTCAGCCCAGGCACCATCTCGCCAAGATTCTATCACGAAGCGTTTGGTCGTCTCGTCGAAACCGTCAAAGGCACCCCAAACAGCAGAAACACTGGGATCATCACGGGCCCGCAGTTTTGTATCGATGAGCACGAGCTGGCCCGGTTTGAATGCAGTAGTGTCGGGGCCAATAGCGGCAACACGACCAATAGCAGGACTGCCAAAAACCACTGGATAAGGCAGGGTCATGTTGGGATTCGTAACGGTGCCATGAAACACGTCTGGTGTTATCTGGTATACAAGCACGTGCAAAACACGGACGATGACGCTGCCGGGTAAGGCTTGCGGAACTGGAGTGGTCTCAATGGCACCATTTCCGGGGCCTTTCAGGACTAGCGCTTTCATTGAAGTAGGTAGATTGGCCGTTTTTTGTGAGAACTTGTTAAAACAAGGGATAAGTGATGAGTTGTTGAAGAAAAAGTTGAAGAGATGTTCAAGTACTATGAACTGATGGTTTCTAGCTATCTTTTTAGACACTTGAATCCTTGATAACTAACACATTTCTTGGCAGAGATTTTTAACCAGCTTTATACTCCAACTCTCTTGCGCATCAACTTCCATCCACTGAATAGTCCAAGGTATCATTACAAAGACGTCTCATCTGCCAAACCAGCCTCAACTTAACGTAGTCATTCGGCCTTCGCATCGCCCTGTCCCGATCTGGCAGGCGTTTGTCTTGGCATTCTCCACATTCTCACAGTCAAAATAGTGTCGACATAGACCATTTTTCTTCTTTGATGACAGGCTTATTAATTTTGTCGATACATCTCCAATTTGTGCTGAGTAAAACTATCTGGGAGCGGTAGTCGAGTGAATTGATGCGTGAGCTAACAGGTCGCAGCGTCTACGTACATGTATCCACTGTGTTCCTGTTTTGGTGGGCTGAATCGAAAGATTGACTGCTTTAGGAGTTGAAAGATCGAGTTGCCGGCATCATCTTCTCCTAAGCCACGTCTAATTTTGTGGGCTGATAAAGTAATAGTAAATGCAAACTCCTATCGCCGATACTAGCTCAATTGTTATTACTGTGCGCGTTATCATTAGTTGGTATAGCGTTCGCGTAACTAGAATAGCTCACATCGATACCATTGAAGCTTTCGAACTCTGCAAGCATCAAGGTTCTGAGGTGAGATCGTCAGTCAGATGCATGATGGCTCAGCTGATTGAAGGATTTGGAGAAATAATACTCATACTATGAGGCGTTCCAAATATGCCCCGGTCCATTTGAAGTTGTGAGTCTGTGTAGTGCATCTTTGATCATAGAAGAATCTTTATTGAGTTTTCCGAAACAACAAGAAGTTACGATATTTTCTATACAAAATATAGAAGCTGAAACACCGAATGAAACAAACCACAAAAAATAATACAAAAAGTAAAGTCTCCGATACTGGGAATCGAACCCAGGGCTGCTCGGTGCTTCAACAGAAGTTGAGAGCGAGCGATGTTAGCCACTACACCATATCGGATGTTATCAGTTGTCTCTGACTCGTTGCAACGTAGAGACGCCAAGTGGTTCATAACCGCTTGCAAATTCTGCGCTGAGCGAACGGACAGGATCAAAGAACCGACAGCATAGATGAGATGATACATGCGGAGTGCCATTAACACATGCTCCAAAATGACATTTTACCTGTAAGCAATTAGCATTCCAACGGCCTTGGGAAATAGCAGCCTAGCAAGTCTGATCTATTCCAGTGTGATCATCCTGCATTGAGATTCTAGATTCTACGTCAACGTTTGCATATTGCGTACGTTATTCTTCTTGATAATTTGGCACTTATAGGATACCCAAGAGGGATGGCTTATCATTGGCTTCTCTTTCAGCGATAACTCTGGATTCTAACGCCCAATTCTTCATCACCCATAGGCTAGGTACTACATGTACTAACAACATCAGGGACGCAACACAGGGATATCCGTAGACCATTTTAGCACTAGTACCCAAGACCCTGGTTTTGGTATCCAGAGTGCGTGGTGGGTAAGATTAAGTAGCTCAAGCGTGGTCATCCCATTCCCATGGCCAACAACAAAACCAACACCAACCAACAGTTAGTCCGAGATCCCCAGGACCAGTATCACTAGGGCATGCTCCTCATAGCAGAAAACAAGTACGTGCTTCTAAAAGTTTGCGACAAGGACTATGAAGAAGATGAAGAGTCATTGCAGCGGGAACGATTCTCGGATCTGTGTTTGGTACGTGCGAGCCGTCGTTCTTGTCTGTGTAGGTGGGACAGACATTGGACGATTGTTAGTCAATTTTTGTCATTTGTGCGTTGTTTATACATCAATCTTGCTAATTTGATTATTGTTTATATACATAGGCTTCTAAGTAGAACAGCAAAAGCGTACATCTTCCAATCTCAGTACATCGCACACGACAACAGAAACCCAATCGCCAAGGCATATATCCAAATTATAAAGCTTTGGACAGATTTCAGAGCATCATGCTGCAACCTTGAACGGTGGTGCCTCATAACCACTATTTTCTTTCGTGAATTCGGTGACTCTACCGAAAGTTGAAGCACCCGAGTAGCCCTGACTTGGGCGGGATTAGAGCCAAGGTAGCGCTCTGACTTGAAGCTACATCACTCATCAGTCTCAGAAAAAAAGCCTCTAAGCTGTTAATAATAGTGCTCACCTCCAGTTAAGATTGGCCTTGACCACGCATTTAATGCCCTCAATGTACTTTCGAACTTGCAAATCAGCCTCTTTGCCCCAGCTCGGCACGCTCGCTTCAGCCTTATCCCAGCGCTGGTAACGTTGCTCAAGGAGCTTGCCTACTGTGTTGAAGGCCTTTTGCAGCGATATTCCACTTGCGCAGCAGACTGTCACCATGTTGTGCGGCACGCCTTCTGCCTAAAACGAATGTGCAGGTAAGTATGCCAGTTAGACAATGGGATTAAAAGGAATTGTGAATACTGACTTGTTCTTTTCGGTATGACAAAATGTCGTTGGATCTATGAAGCGTCAGTTTTGTGTTTCAGGTTCTTAGAGGGAATCTTACATGGCAACCATGTCCATACCCAGACACTCCAGCTCTTGAATAACGGGGTTGTCAAACACCTCGTCTGGAACTCGGAGGTCGTGTGCATATTCAACAAGATGGTACAGAGGCTTGCATCCTGCTGATTTTCGCCTGATAAGGACGATTTCTTCTAGTGACGGTGTCTTGCTCGCAAAATGGTTGTCGATTTGGATCAATGCGCCTTGACAGTAGCCTTGCATGGCGAGAGCAAATCTCTTCTGGACGCCTTTTATACAAAGAGGCTTACTAAAAAAGACTACGTTTTGATATTATGTTAAGGGAGCATACCTGTAGGCGCTACCTAGTGAGTTCCGATTAGCAAAAGAAGATATAGACGCGAATATTTTGAGCAAGTTGTACCATGACAATTCTTTGGAAAACTGTGTCATGAGCTTGTACAATACGCAGCCTGTCTGCCATGGCCAAGCACGAAGATTTACCCATCATGGGCATCATCAAACTCTCCATGATACGTTGAGACTCCTCAGGCTTGTCGCGAAGACATCCATTGTCAAACACTATATGGATCATTTAGCATATACTATAATACATTGCACACAGATATAGAATGGACTCACTGTCATCGTATGGAAAAACCTATTTCATTGTCCAAACAGTTAGTAGTATATCCTGCCAGGCTAATGTAGGCTAGGTATGGAGTTCTCACCCAATTACCCCAATCACAAAGCGTACGAAACCGTGATCGGGGAGCAAATGGCGCTGCAATTGCGCAAAAGTAGGAAAAGTCGCATTTGTTGACCTTTTTCTTCATCTTGGGCCCGAATGAACAGAATCTAGTATGACGAGTTAACATCACCCTTAAACTAAAACGGAGAAAGTGGGTAAAGGTGAATGATGGAGTATCTTACTCGCTCAACCACTCTTCAGACTCTAGCTTGACTCTTTCGTAATGAGGATTTACCAAAGGCTCTTGCCTGAGAAATGCTTTAAACATGTCTGGCAAAAGAACAGTAATAGTTATCTGCTCGGGCTCCATATTTACGACAAAATCAAGATGAATGATCAAGAATATATTTTCCTACCCCAAATCCCTGTACGGGAGAGATTGCCATGGCGGCTTTATATCTTTAGTTTTCATGGTGCCTAGGCAAGCTTCTGCACACCTTGCTGGTCACGGAATCGGAGAAAGGGCGAATGGCGTTCCAAAACAGATGTTACAAAGTCCTGAAAAGTTCATTGTGCTTAATGACTAAGGTATCACGAGAGGAATCAGGGAAGTGCTGGTGTACTGTGAAGCTAAACATGCTGATGTTGTTGGTTGGCCGTTGGTTTGGAGTCACCCCTCGATAGTTCTATTAGTAGCACGGTGGTGACGGTGATTGCGCTAAAGAAGTCTTGGGCTATTGTCACCGCAAAATTGAGGTTGGGTCTAGCATCGAGCTACCTGTAGCTGTTCCTGATTTCGGTAATATCGGCAATAGAGCTTGTTCAGATCATGGGTTAATGTGCTTGTGTAGAACGTGTTGGTTGTGGAGTACAGCATGGCCGCGGTGTTTAGAGCTGGTCCCTCGATGACACATGAGTATGGTGTCTCAGTTGAGACATGACACAGCTCACTTATAGCCACTAGAAAAGCCAATCCCTTGCGAGGAGATGTGTCATCTCTGCTGCTCAAATTCTGTCTCAGGTGATTCTGGATGTATCTGTGCGGAAAGCCCACGTTTCCAGTGTTGGTGGCTTTAGAGTTTCATCATCCTTCGACATTATCAGGCCATGTCTCTGATCCCAAGTCCGATTCCAAATTCGAAAGCAAATTGCTATTCCATGATAGCTACAGGTTCCATTAGGGTATCTGGCAGTTGAGCTACTTTGTAAGCATAGCAGACAATAGCTTGGCGAAGGATTGAATTGCCCTAATGATAAAGCGAGTTGCGTCAGAAAAAAAGAGGTGAGACAAGCTGAACTTAAGTGACAATGTGGAGTTTTACAACTATGAAAGTCCGTTATACATGTATGACTGGAGTTGAAGAGTACAATGTTGCAAGCTCCGTTGGTGTGACCCAGGGAATTGGTAATCGGTATGGCATCCAGGGAGATGCGGGTGCATTGACACATGGCTGGCCTGCAGGGCTCTATTGGTAATCGTACTACACCTGGAACAGACGTTGGCCCGACGGAGATGATCTTCGTGAGGGCTAGCAACAGGAATGAAGAGTTTCGAGTCAGCTCTTGATTCCTCCGTCACTAACAAAGTAAATCACGCAGGGCATATTATGAAATGTGATAGACTTTCTAGGGATACGACGTTGTTGTCCCCCTCCGGAACACGAGATGAAAGCGCTTTCACTCAGTATTTTGCCTTTGGTCCGACGCAGCTGCGTTTGTCTTCGACTATAAAGTCCGTGTTGTGTAAGAAGACGGAAACTGAACCGATACACTCTTCTCAAGGAAACAACTGTGTTTGGGTAAGTCTTACTCGGTACTCATCCCATACGGATATGTGTTGTTGAATAAAGCTGACAGATGAACAGGCTCTCCTCTCCATTACATATAATCTATTTGTCCAGCATCATTGGTCCAAAACTGTAGCATAGCATCACCATGGCATACCACAAGGTGGGAAACTACAGCTTCCAGTGGACAGACCTTCACTTGCCTCGAGAAATGTTAGACCCCCTGCGCCATGAGTATGACCAGCTGGGCAGCTACGCAATAAAGAGGCTGCAGCAAATCTCTCGAGACAGAAAAGGAGATGCAGCAGCAGGCGAAAAGAGCCTCTGCCACGGCCCGTTTGACGTGTACGCCACGTTTCGGGACCACCACCCCGAAGACGAGAAGCTCAACCAGCTCTGGGAGGAGCTTCACACGGTGCCAGAGTGGGTTGACTGGGAACAACTCAAGCGAGGTCAGCGCTTCTTTTACCGCTATGCCGCGGCCAACCTGGTGGGATTTGCCCTTCAGGGATTCATTGGCCAAAACTCGTCGACGCCTTCTGCCGTTGAAGTCCTGGCGCGAACCGGAAGCTTCTCCACGCGGGTATTGCTGCGTCGGCTCTTGGAAACGACTCAGTTCATCCTCGAAGCCACGCACAGCCTCGAGTCGATCCAGCCCGGCGGCGAGGGCCACACGACGGCCATTCGCGTCCGGCTGCTGCACTCTGCAGTGAGGGAGCGCATCCTCAAGCTGACCGAGATGCAGCCGGGCTACTTTGATGTCGAGAACTTGGGCATTCCTGTCAATACGCTGGACTCGGTACACTCGACTGCGGCGTTTTGCTGCGGCCACGCATGGTTCCAGCTGCCTCAGATGGGCGTCCATCCCACCACGCAAGAAGTGGCCGACTATATTGCGCTGTGGCGATACATTGGCTATCTCCAGGGCGTCCCTCACGAGTACTTCTGCAGCGTGGCCCAGGCCAAAGCCACAATGGAGAGCATGGTGCTGCACGAACTGAAGCTCACGCCGACGTCGTTGATCCTCGGCCACAACTTTGTCGAGTGCGTCAAGGATCTGCCGCCGCTGATAATCTCGGCGGGCTTTATCGAGGCCGGCAGCCGAATGCTCAACGGCCACAAGTTCTGCGATGGGCTGGGATTCGGACGACCTGGACCGCTGGCGTACGCCTGCTGGAGAGGCCACTGCTGGTTTGTGGGGGCTCTGGCTGTGGTTCAGCACTGGATTCCAGCCGTGGATGAAGCCATGGTGAGATACTGGCGCAAGACTCTGGATTATGCGGTTTTCAAGAGCAAGGGGGGTCTTCAGGGAGGTTCCAAGATGGATTTCAAGTACGTGCCGCAGCTGGGAAAGACGACGAAGCGGGAGGACAATGGAAGACCGGCGATTGGTTCGTTTGTGGCATCGCCTTTGGCCCGGCCGTTGGAGGCATTTTATTTTGCCATGTTTGTGATTGGATGTCTGTTGATTTGCGGGAGTGTATTTGGGATTTACTGGTGTGTGAGACAGATGATGTTTAACTAAGTGAATGAGCTGCTGTATCTCGACGCGTACGAGGCATATGTCAGAAAGATGCTACCCTGAGCTCCATAGTATGAGATGTTTACAATTGATGGTTTAAAATTAAGTTTATTAGTCTGACAATGTGCATTTAATCTGTAGTTGTAAGAATTGGATAATGAGGGTGTTTGATTTAGCTTCTGTTGTAAGCTTCATCTTGGTGTTGTTGATCCTAATATTGTCTGCTACTCAACTCCAACCTCGAGCAATAGGAAAAGATTATTTCCATTCTTTTACAGTATAGAACTACTTATGAGATATCATTTTCGCAGCCATAGTTTCTGCTTCGACGCCAAAAGAAGGATTTAACCGTGTGCTCATGCAGTCACTTGGGTATAGGTTAGGCGAGGCAGCCATCATGGCATGTTGAATCTCATCACTCCGACATGGGTGGCACGTTCAGGCGTATTAGCTAATAACGATGCCGTGTCTATTCTCCTCTATCCTCGGGTTTCAACTGGTTCAACAAAGTTGTTTCTTCCAAGGCCGAGCTGAGCTGGTGTTGATTACAAGTGAAATGACTCCACCCCATCCATAAGTCTGAGTCCAGCGCGAAGACGAGAAAGAGCTGAAACCGAATGGTCGGCGATCACCTGCTATTAGTAGCACTTTTATCTTTATTTTTAAAATTGCTGCGGCGCCATCAGCATCCACGTGGACTTGGGCCAGCTTGTATGTAACATTCTGCAATATTGCTCGTTCTCATACTATCGCGCGCGGCTTTCGGGCTTACGCTAGCATAGCATCATCCACTGCTTGCCACTCAGCCCTGTTTCCGCCCCTTGTTCTTGTTCTTGTTCTTGCTTGGACGATTCGACGAGAAACAGATTACTGAAGACGTCCAAGTATGGGGCAGCTCGGGAGCAGCTACTCCGTGCAGAGCACAGGCAGGGCCACTCTCTGCCCAAATACCAGGGCATCGGCTAGGCTTGCTAGGCTCGGATCGGCTTAAAGGTGTTTCTGCTGTGGTTCTAATTATAAGCAGCTTCGCTTGGGATTAGCACGCCCGCCAAAACCGCACCAAAATCTCACTGGGATGCCGCCGATCCGCTGGAACAACGTTGATGCGCGTAAAGCGCGACGGAATGGGAACAACGGAGTCATATGGAGTACGGAGAGGCAACGGACGCGAGTAAGGTTTGTAGACAGTCCATGTTTGCTTGGAGACAGTAGTACAAGTAGAGGTAGGACTATGGTGGAGAACTGGCAAAGCTCGTATGGGGCAGCTACTTTTTTTCCCCCATTTCTTTTTTTTTTCTTCACTTTCGTAGCAAGGGCAAAGAGAGAGGCAGAAAGACTCAAAAAAGAAAAGAAACTGTTTGTGGTGGAAACGGAGAGTCCGTAGGAATAGTAAGCATAAATACAACACAAGAGCCGCAACAGCCTTGGATATCAAAAAGGGGTTGAAGGATCAAGTCATCAATCACATCTGCCGCTTCAAGCAGGGCCACCAGCCACAGTCAGCCTTGGGCAAAAATGCACAGGACCGTTCCTGGTTCGTCGGCCGGACCGTCCCTTTTTTGCCTTTTCTTGTGTATTTCCGGCCGGTGAGGCCCAATGACCCAGCAGTTCGTCTGGTCTTTCGACACCCTGCACAGACGATATGCGAGAAAATTGCCCGCCAAATTGCGCTTCCAGCGTTGCATTCACTAGGTAGTAGTAGTACTATGATCAACAGCCCCTGTTCTTTAGGTGCAAACTGCCTCGTCTATAATCAGTAAGCACCATGCAAGGCCAGCTGGGCCATCATCTGCGAGGGGGAATAGCAGAGAAGCGTTGACGAGCCACAGCATCACACACTCCGCCGCGGAGGATATTATCCAGTGGGTATATATATAGGTATATATAGCTACTGTATCGTGATATTCCCCATGTATGCCTCCAAGGTACGTAGCGACTATTCGTAATCTACTAGCTCGTAGACCCGTCGCTCTGGTTCTTCATACCCCTGTCTGCGGCTGTTTCTCTCGCTCTCTGTCGACAAGGATCACCGCCTGCCCAGTGGATCCAGCTGTTTATTGATCACGCTGCGCGCTGGACGACAATTGGTACAGGGCTGACGCTGATAACAGTGCCCCCAGTAAGCCTTAATTTCTTGGTAGAGCCCGGCAAACTCGACTGTTGTTGCTTTGGGTCATAACTTTCAAGCCCACCAATGTCTGCGAAAGCCGGCTGTTGTGATGGAGCAGCACTAGTGGGATCTGTGCCTTTTTTCTTGCTAACCCGAGTGCGAAGTAGTAGCTCCAACAGACATTCCATACGAGGTCTTGCTAGAGCACCCATTTGAGGAATCGTTTCCCACAATTTGCCCGTTTTTCTTAGCCGCCTGGACTCAACTTCGTGGCGCCCCCAGCTTATTAGTGGCACCGGCTTTCTCTCTTGGGGTTTGCTCTTATTCCCAAGGGGGGTGCGGTCATACAATCTCCATTTTCCTCGCTTTTCTTCTTCATTGATTTCTCTTGGATCTTCTCTTCATTCACTCGTTTCTGTGCTCTTTTTTCGTCTTTCTCCATTTGTTGGTTTCGGTTGTGTTGCTGCTTTGTTGCACAGGCCTTTCCTTGAAGCCGAGTGGAAACACTAACACAAAAACTAATCTTGCCTTGCGTTGCCTTGCTTTGCTTTGCTCTGCGTTGCATTGGATTGGCTTTGTCGACCACCATGACGAGGATTCTGAGTATCGGCGCTGCGGCGTTGGCGGCCAGCAGCGTCATCAGCACAGCCAGCGCCACTTCTATATACGCCTTCTATACAGGCACGGATCGGGGCGTTCAGCTTGGCATGCAGGATCCCAACTCTGGTGATATCTGGGTCAACGACTGCGCCGCCATGAACAATGGCAACCCATTGTTTCCGACAGATGTGCCGATTGTGCTGCCGATTTCGACCCCGGTGAAGATGGGAGGAAGCATAGCAGCAACGGGCTGGTGGGATTCACAGAAAGTAGTTGTAAGTATGATGGAGTTGACATAGATACTGCCAATGTGCTGGCCAACAAAGAGAATGAGAACAATGTTCAAGAGGGGGAAGTGGAGAAGGAGAAGGGCACGAAGAGAGAGAACTAGAGGCGGGACAAAAGAGAAATAAAGGTCAGATGTCTGGAACGAATTTGCTAATATATGGCCGCCACTTCAGACCTCCGTCTTCTGGCACTCAGTAAACGGCACCATTGTCAACGCCATCTACAACTGCGACAATGAGTCCGGCACGTTTGTCCGGATGGGGCCCGAATATGTCATCTCCGAGACGGCAAACGTCAAGAATTCATCCATCCACGAAAACACGGGCTTGGCCGTGGAGCTCTTGGGAAGCACCGCCGGCTACAGAGTCTTTTACCACGACAACAACAGCCAGGTCCAAGAGCTGTTTTACACCCAAAAGACAAACTGGAACTACGGCGGCATCGTATCGCAGGATCCGGTTGCATCATTTGCTCTGGGCACGGCCCATTCGTCAACCGACAACATCACCGTTGCGTTCCCCAGGAGTGACAAGGACATTGAAGTTTCGCGCTTCAACTCGGACAAGACGTGGCACATCTGTATGTAGTTGCTATATCTACTTGTACCACCGTTGATTTATAATAACTGACCCCTGAACGCAGCAACTTTCCCCGAGACTCTCGAAAACTCTCCCACAAACAAAACTGACACCTCCAAGATTGAAATCGACCCCAAGGCCGAGGCCAATTTCACCCTCCCGGCCTGGAACGGAGCGCCCGGCGGCATGGGCGTTGCCATTGACAGCACCTTCACCCGCAGCGTCTTCTATATCGGAACCGACCGGCTGCTGCACGAGATCTCCAACATCAACTTCCAATGGAAACTATATCCTAACCAGACCAGCCAGGCCTGGCCCGAGGCAGACGAGGCAAACGCCGACCTGGCCGTGACTTACAACTTCCAAACAAGCGAGGCCTGGATCTACTACGTGTCCGGCGGCAGCCTCGTCCAGGCATACCGCGGAACCAGCGGCGACTGGAGCTCGGCCGCCGTCGTGTCCGTAAACTCCATCGACGACAAAACCACCAGCAATGTAGATGGCAAGAAGTCCTCGGGCCTGTCCACCGGAGCCAAGGCTGGCGTCGGTGTTGCCGTCAGCGTCGGTGTCCTTGCAATTGCCGGCCTCGGCCTCTTCTTCTGCCTTCGACGACGCCGCCAACGAGCTGCTGCTGCCGCCGCCGCCGCCGACAAGGAGCATCCCATCAACCTGGGCGACTACCAAGCTCCACCCGAGCAGGCTCACTACATGGCCGATGGCTCGCTGGCGCCTCCTTACTCGCCTCAAGTGCCGTACGACGCCCACGATCCCCACAAGATGGCCGCCATGACGCCGGTGCATATGCTGGCGACGCCGCCTCCTCCAGTAGAGTTGGAGCAGCCGCCGATGATTCACGAGTTGCCACCGGAAAACTACAGCTATGAGCTTCCCGCAGAGAGCGTTGAGCACAGGTGACTCCTGGGGAATGGCCAGGAACGCCAAATGTGAAGGAAGGGATTTTCATTTGTTTATTCGACCATGGTTCAAACACTCCTCTTTTTTTTATGTGTATGAGGAAGAGCATTATCAGCCTTTTTTTTTTTTTTTTTTCTCTTTTAGAGCACCATGAGCATATCGTTTCTCTTGAAAGCATGAGCGAATTTCTGTTATAGGAAAATTAATTTATATAAACTCTGTGCTCTAATGGCTTGGGGTAATGTCGTCGGTAGTTATGTGATGTCTGTGGCACTTTGGGTCTAAATGCTGCATGTCTTTTTATTTTGATTCAGAATGCCATGGACAGATGAAGGTTGAGTTAGGTAAAAGGCTATGGAAAATGGGTTATTTAGTTGTACAGAAATCAACTTGTATATGACTGGCACAATTGAGTCTGAACAAATCACCAATTCATTATAATCATGATCCTCTATAGAGTGACGTTTATGCGTCATAACTACACCATCTATATATCCAGCAACGTCTTTAGACTTGAGGTCATATCACGCATTGCGCAATCTAGTTTACTGCCTTGGCAAACGCAGCCGCCTTTTGTCCACCAAGCGCTAGATAAAACGACGTGTTTGCAAAAGTGTTGTCGTATCCCACAAACTTGTCATTAACGGGGAGCTGGTTCGTCTTTAGAGATGGCAGATTTCCAGTTCCTAGGGCAAATGTTATTAGCATTGATTGGTAGCTAATGGCATTACATAGACGAGGACCAACCTTCGTTCATTTCGTCAAACATGGCGTTAAAGACAAACAGCGGCTTGATAGCCAGAGAAGTAACGGCGTCTGCCTGCATAGAGTAGAAAGAGCCGTTGTAGCGGGGAAAGTAGTCAAAGGCAGACGGGTTGGTGACACCGTTGAGATGGTAGGCTGATGTGCCGGGCCAGACAAGAGGCGCGTGGTCAATGCCGAGCGATTGAAGAGTTCTAATGACATACTGAGTTAACTAAAAGCAAGAGAGAAAGAAGACCTTGAGTAACCCACTGGCTATCTGGAATTTGTGTCGTCGTGTGGTATCCCGCCATGTATCCGCCCTCGCTGTAGCTGCCGACAGTCCAGGGGCTGATCAAGTTGGCCGCCTTGTATGCGGACGCAAAGCCAGTGTTGCCTCTCACATCGGAGCCAAAAGTCGACGGCACTCCAAGGCCAACATATGCTCCAGCGTTCTTGAGCTGAGTGG
This sequence comes from Trichoderma asperelloides, assembly GCA_021066465.1. Classification (NCBI taxonomy): domain Eukaryota; kingdom Fungi; phylum Ascomycota; class Sordariomycetes; order Hypocreales; family Hypocreaceae; genus Trichoderma; species Trichoderma asperelloides. The sequence goes on along the minus strand of JAJKFY010000284.1, from coordinate 140,666 downwards.
CAATATTGGCTCCATCACTAACGCTGATGGCGACTGTGGGGAATCCAACGCCAAACACCATGACTGCCGGTTTGCCATTTTGGTGAATATATGCCGATGAGCTTGTGTAAGACTTGACAACAGAGTTGTAGTCGGCCAAGATTTCGTTTGCGACGCTGCCGGCAGAGGAGTTGCCGCCGGAAGCATCGTATTCGACGATAAAGCCTCGGCCGTATTTTACAGCGGCAGCTTCAACTTGATTGAGGATCTAACGCAGTAGATTAATGGTTTAATATGACTATCTGCACGTTACGAGTTTTCAGTATGGACGAACCGTAATGAAAGACCCATCGCTGAGGTGACTCAAGAAACGCTGCACAATGACACCATCAATTCCGTACTGCTACATCCACTTAAAGTGCAAGTCCACAACACCCTCGCAAGTGTTATCGTACAATTGCACTGGTTGACCATTGGGTGCAGTCAAAGTAGAAGAGAAGAGGCAGTTGGTCGGATACTGGCTGACATCAGGGAGAAAGTCAACCTCGACTAAAGTCTTTGCGTTAGAATCGATCCCCAAATAAAGAACCTAACAAGTTTACCATTTCCAGGCCCTGGAGTTCCGCCGTTGGGAGACCAGTGGTTGTTGACACCAGATGCCGGTTTACGGAACCAGCCCTGGTAGCCGTAAAGCCATTTACCCTTTAGTGTTGAAACGTCGATAGTGGCAGCTCTCTCATAGTTTTGATGAGTCCTCGGATGGTTCTTATGGTTAACGTGAGCTGTTGCCGCTGAGGCTGTGGCGACCAGTAAAAAACTAGATAAATTTACACGCATTATGACTGAGAGACAGATATGTACAGATGCTAATGGAAATTAAACAATGGGATAGCTTGTCAAATACTTTGACATTTGCTTCAAAGTGTGGAATTCTCTGTATATATACTAGTTTCCTATCTCCTAATACTATTCTCTTACGTATGGAGTTCTTGGACGGGCTATCAGTAATCAGACACTACAAGTGCCGGTGAGGCAACCGTTCAGGGAGCTCTCTTAGGATAGCGCATAATGCACCCCATACTATTCAAAAAGGCCCAATGCTGCCACCCGAATACCTCCAGGCAACCAGTATTCTGTGCAAATAGGGGACAAGGATTTACTTGCTTGACTACTCGGAGGGATGTCGGCATTGCTGATTTGCGATCTCTAAGCGATGTTATTGGGCTATCTTGAGGCCAGTCGTAAGTTTTGAACATGTCTTGGGTCTAAAAATCGGATGCAATGTGCGGAGCGGATATTGTACTGTGCTTTCCCGTCGGATATACTTATGCTCATTGAGGAGATATTTGACGCTGCAGAGCCAAAATTCAGGGCAGTCGAATTGATGTAACTGATCAGATTTTGCGCAACTATATAGAATAAACAAATAAACCAACGGCTTGTATGCCTCACAACAGCTTCTGTTTACAGCCAAGCATGATCCGTTTGTCTCACCCTCCTTGCAGCCCGATGATCACTATTCGGAACCGAGATTCCCGCTTTATATCATAGGAGTGCCTATAATAACTAAACAGATAGGGTCGTGAATAGGCGCATAACAAGACTTTTTCAACGATTTTTAAGCATAATCATCTTGTTGAATTATATGATCAATTGGCCTTATTAGCTTGTTATTATAGCATGGTATAGCTCCCCTACTTATAGGCTATGACCCTGCTAACCCCTGCACGCCTAGGTACTGATACTTCTTATGTAGGTGCCCCTATTTTCAGCACATCTAATCACGACAGCTCTCTTGAGGCAAGTGGCTTGAGCATTTTGAGAGAGGAGCTTCTTAATTTCGATGCGCTATCCGCCACTGAATCGAATTGTAATCCTTCTTACGATATATATTTGTCTACTGGATGGTTACAATCGTAGATGTTAGCTAGCCTACCAATCATTTATGGATATAGCCTCCACTCGATATAGCAGAGTTCATTTAGGCATCCGTAATATACTCATTGATACCGAATCCAATCGCAAGATATAACGAAAGCAAGGTGAAGGATCATGGGACGTTACCACCTAGCTATGGACGGCCCGAAATTAAATTAACGCTCGAAGATGCCAAACAGTGGCAGAAGCGTAGGGTATCCAAGGATGGGCTGCATATTATCCTACACAGACACGTTGGCATTCCTTAACTAATCAAGATAGGCAGTACTACGCTCACTAGACGTTTGTGGCTCATGCATTTACCCAGTTCAACATGGAGGTGAGGGATCTACTAGCTCCCGGTCTTTATCTTGCTTTCCAAGTGGATCATTCTGCTTACCGTAACATGGGTTACAGGAACTTTGAAAGCTTAATATGATGGATCTAAATGAATAAAAGCTTACGGCCTTTAGCACTGTGTGACGTCGGCTGATCTAAGCTTCCTCCATGGTATCAAACAATTTCCACTCCCAATACGTGGCAATTTATTCGTAGTTAATGGTGGTTGTATCTGTGCCGGCAGAAAAATGCAAAACCTCCTCCATCCAAATTATCTTCTTCTCTGCGTTGACCTCGCCCATGCAGATTGCCTCCGCTTGAGTCTTTGTGCCGTCCTTCCCCATTCCAATCGCCGTATGTTTCTCCGCAAACATGTTGCCATCCTGCAAAAGGTAATGCGTGTTGATCTCTGCAGACACCATCGACTTATTGATGCCTCTTATGTAAGGGAAGAAGTCGTTCCATGTCATCCGCTTCTCATTCACAGTGACGACGGCATCTTTGGCGTATGCGGCGAGCAGTGTAGATTCGACCTCCGATTCGGGACAGGTGAAGATGGCTGTCATCGCAGAAGCAAAGGCTTCCTTGCTAGATAATATATTGGCGGTAGACATGGTGTAAAGTCTCGGTTGGCTCTGTCAAGCTGTTGTTTTGGGAGAGAAGGAAGAAAGGGTTAGAAGTGAGTCGCTCATTGTTGAGAGGGACCGAAACTATATAACTTATGCATTATTGTCCTAGTACTTTACTAGAAAATGCCTGCTACTTTACTGGGAAATGCAACTTAGTTCTAGCTAAAGTCTGAGATGAGCGAGCAATGGACACTACGTTGAATATCTGAAGCTTAGCTGTGCCTCTAGTGCCGTCCAACGCCCGCAAGGCTTGTGTGGATCCCGGCTTGGTATGCTTACACTGAGATGTGTATATATATTGATGATCCGCACCAATATTCTCTCTGGCTCGAGCTTTGAATGGGTGAATGATTCGTAATTGGGACAATTTAAATGAAGGAATTTGGTGCACTGCGATGATTTGCTTCATGTTCAACGGTGCATTGGAGCCGAGGGGTAAAACTACACAAAGGAAGAGGAAAATATTGTATAATTCTAATGGGCTCGATCTAAAACAATCCATAAGCATAAATGCTCTTAAACTCATCTAACATTTTAGCATAAATTCTCTAGACCCACTCAGTTAGTTACCGATCCGAATTACTAGCCATTAGTGCCAAACGTGTTCCATGTATTGACAGATCACCACGGCTTATGGGAGCTGTAAATCACCCTTCGTCACTAGCTCAGAGAGCCGAAGGATAAAATTTCCGATTCTCTTCGGGTATGCCTTTGTGATAGCGGCTTCCAGTTGTTGCCAAGTCTTTGTAGCTTCGTTTAGCCTGGACCAAGTACGAATGTATTCCTGCGTAGCGCTCAAGTGTTCAAGCCCAAAATTGTCTGTAGATTGACGATGGCTCGGTACAACAACTCTGGGTTTGAGGGCAGCAATCTGATCAAGGGCATCAATCCAACCCTGGCGGAGTCGCGGTGTTGTGTTTTCGGCAAGATACTGATAAATGTTGCCATAAACAACGTCCCCTCCAACAACAAGACTCAAATCTGGCACATGGAGCACCGTCGAGGCAGCAGTATCGCCCCCAACGACCTCGACAGCACGGAATTCGTGACCGTCCAATGTAAAGTGTTTTGCGCTCTCCGGTAAGACTTCTACCTGCAAGTCTGGAGGGCCACCTTCTCCCAGCTCAGGAAATGTTGGAACCCAAAGACCGTTCCAGAGTTCTGGAGAAACCTGTTCTAGCATATGGGTGTAAGTGCCATTTGTAGCACGGATAACAGCATCTGGAAATTGTTCTTGAATGTATCCAGCAGCAAAAAAGTGGTCGCCGTGACCATGAGTGATGTAAATAGTGCTCAACGTTCGGTGCCCAATAATTTCAGCTATCCATGCTGCAACTGGCTCCACTCGAGATTTGACTGCTGGAGTATCAACCAACACTGCTTCGTTTGGCGTCGTAATCAGGGTAAATGTAGTTGGGTTAAAAATCCATGGTTCTGTGCTGTTTTGTCCAGGGAAAGAAACTGGTGCAGGAGAGTCCCAATACGTATATGCCTGGATACTAGGGGTATGCGCGATAGGAGTGTAAGAAGCCATGACTGATTGATATCGTAACGATTTCTTCTTAGACTCTCGATTGAAGTTTCTTTCTCAGTCACTTGATGGAATTGACAAGTGTGAATGATGAACGTGACGATCAACAAGCAACTTTACGGTGAATCTTGGAACCTTTATATGTAAATAGGTATTCATCTCCTAGTCCATATCTGAGCTATAATACGGAATCTTCCAGATGGAGGGAATCTCCGCATGGAAACTTCCGTATCCGTTCGTAAGACGAAAGATGGAACTTATGAATCGAAATTCTCCGTTGACATATTTGAAAAACAATTGCTTCAAGTACGATACCTGTTGTAGATGAAAAAATGAGCTCTGCAGATAGATAATGCTAACACAGAAAAGTTACCTTCATAATGAGAAGTACTGATATTCTCAATGAGGAGACTCCATCATTATCCTAATGAGGAAGTCGCTCGCATTATAGAAATCAGCCCTGCGGGGCTTGGACTACTGATAGTAAGACAATAGAGGGGATCTCTATAGCCAGCTACAGAAATGGTAAAGCGCGTAGAGAGGCAAGACTGTAATCCACAATCAGGAATCATTTCGCTCTCTTGGCTGTGATTAATAATCAGCTTAATAATTGTTTGAGTAGTTAGAATCTACCAAAATCACATTGCTAATGGTATACGATAAATAAAATAAAAAGTTGTTATTCCGGATAAGAGGACTTTGCAGTATAGAACTTTGACGTTTTGGTTGCTAGTTCGTCTTCTTCAAGTAGATGCTTGGCTTCGATTGCCACTTGAGCTTAGGAGGCTCTATAATAGTGGGTTCTAAAAAGCCATTCCAGACAAAAGTGAAAGCTCAATTTCAAAGCTGTAGAATATAATGAAGACAATGTGAACCATATCATTATATTTCCAGTGAGTAAAAACACCGTTTAATTCTTTTGCGATATTGTATAATGCCTCTAGAAATGTTCTTGTCATAACATTGGACAGCATGAGACTCCGCTTATGCTGACAGAAGCTGTAACAATCAGGCATTATATGGGTCCTAACAACAAGAGTTGCAATAGTACCAGTACTATCTCGCTCAATGTATCAGGAATAATGAAAGCGCAGCAAGGGTTACTTAAATACGGATATACCTACCTATGCACTACATAATCGAGTCTTCATGCAGACAACCATTTGCCTGGCGGTTGGCCATTCCAAGCAACAACACAATCGCTTGCGCTATAATCCACATGTGGTCGGCATGCAAGTGGAACATATGGAGAGAGCGCGACCTTGAGCAAGATAAATCAGATACACACACACATGTACATATATATTAGTTCTAAACTTAAAAAAGTACGCCACCCACCCTTCATCTAGTGAGTGACAGTATATATTCATGTCCGCTGACTCATCAAATTATCGGGCATAAAACTATAATCTGTTGGCTTCGAGTAGTATTACTATTGAGAGACCACTGTTTCATATTAAAAGCACTTAGTCAAGATCGTTGCTTACACCGACCTGCGCTCTAAAGAATAGGAGACGCGTTTCCACCATGCTCCATTAAGAAGGAGAGCTACACATGGCCAGATAGCTATAAAGAAACCGGGTTGTGACAATCTCGAGAATTTGCATACCATTCACTGCGATAGACACTATGTCTTCCGACTCTAGAGAAAATATTCTTCATAAGACTATCTTATGTATTGCGGACAGTATTTCTTCGCATATCGAGTCTGCTTTTGTAAGCATTGCTTCTGGCACTTGTATGAAGTTAATATACAGTGCAATGGTCACTTTCGTTATGGTCAATTGTCGGGATACCTTTAGTTGAATAATATACGTTGTCAACTGTACAAGCCATTGTTCATTGTGTAGCCAATCTGAGGTGGCTTTACAACCTTTGTTGTCTTCAGCATAGTGTACTTATTTACAATGGATCAGGGCACAATAGGTGTGTGCCCTTACAACACTCTTGCATTCTGCACTATATTCTAGGACCAAATCTGAAGCCAACAAGAATTCGGGCGTTGAAATACGCACCGAATCACCGCTCATCCTCAGTGAATGTACCACAAATCCCATCTCCAATCAAATCATATGGCTCCTGGTTGCCAACACACTAGGTATGGTAAGAGGCTAAATAGCAACAACAATGCTTTATAAATTCAAACCGATTACATCTCTTAGTCACACATACTAGCTAGTCAAAACGTTGGCCTAAAATATTACTACATTACTATAGCTTTGCAGAATATTTCTAACCATCGCTCCATGTTTCAGGAGAATAGATAGTTAGCAGTACTAAAGGCGCCCCACTTGCGGCTGATCCTCTAGGCACAATGCTGACTGACTGGTATTTATTCTTAGCCCAGGAAATAGCACAAACATCTTGCTTTACAAGAATATTAGTCACAGAGAAAAGCAAACTGAGAATGAGTAAAACTCTTTTATTTATATCGCCGGTAGAAAAATAAAATCAGCTATAGGCATTCACCTGTTCGGAACACAATCGGCTGATGTGGCTACCCTAATCGAACTAAACAATCATGTAAATTGTAAGCTACAATCCATCTCCTTTCCCATGTAGAAGCCAAAGGAATTCGCTTAGAAGCAAGACCACTGCTGCTGGACACCGCACTGGAGGTTCTGCTCGCCAAACTGGCAGTTGCTGTTGAAAGAGCCATCACCGTTGTCCAAGCTCAGGCCGGCACCACCGCAACCAACGAGCTGGTAGGTGAAACCATTGTTGAGGGTGAAGTTGATTCCGCAAGGGTTGGCACTGTTGCCAGCAATGAAGACGTTGGTGCACTCGGACTCGCCGCCGATCCAGGCAACTATCCTATGATTAGTGAATCTGATATTGGGCAGACATGAGAATGTAGTGGAGAGGGGGGCTGTTTACCAGTGTCACCGGCAGAGTCCTTGCCAATGTTGACGGTGGCGGTGGCCAGGCCAAGGAAGAGGCCGAGAGAAGCGACGATCTTGGAGGCGTACATCTTGATTGAAGGTTTTTTTAAAAGTTGGTGGTGAGAAGTGTAGTAGAAGTGTTTGTTTGTTTGCTGTTTGAACTGTTTGTGTGTTGGAGTGAAAATGTTGTTGAATCGAGGGGAGTGACGACGGTATTTATCTTGCTCGAGAAGCAGCAGATGGCCTAACTAACAGGCCGATCGATGTATGCTTGGAAGGGAGAAATCATGTTGGAGTTTCCGAAAATAGACATTCTCAAAATAGCATCTGGAGTAGTACCAATGACTGTACAAACCCTTTTATAACTTCAGATTAGTCGGCTGACTACAGCTAATGGAATGTTTCCTACTGCCTATAGCGTGTTAGAGAATACGAAGATTGGAGTAGTTGTGTTTTCTGATCTCACTCCTGAAGCAGGCTATTTGTCGTGATTGCAAATCGTTGTTACTCCTAGTTGCGGAATCTCCAGAAAATGATTTCATGAATATCAAGGTGGAAGGATCTAGGATGGACTCACAAGAACAATGATGGAAGCAAATGTTTAGATACACTGAACGTAGATTACAAACGATGGATGCAGAGCTTCGACATGAAGTTCAGCTAAAGAACTGGATCTTTAGTGCTCATGTTACATTTGGGATACTGGTTACTACCGAGACAGTGAACGAGTCAGTCCGCAGCATCAGCCCCCTAGGTATCTTGTTTCTCGTTATGGTATGTATCGGCGTAGGAACAGAACCTAAAATCTCATATCCAATGAAACAAGCTAAAGCTCGGGTCACCGGCTTCAAACTACGGCTTAGACCCTAATAGCCTGCGATGAATGCATCTTGATGCCCGCAGAACGCTCATCATTGCCCTTAACGTGCTCTTAAGAATACATTTTCAATTGTTACACAAACGAGAGTACACAAATAGAAGTAAGATTACGCTCATAATCAAAAGCCTCTAGAGACGGGTTTGATTGGGCTGGGATTAGTTATCAGAATACAAATGAGCCCTGAGACACGCATGAGAATAAGGTTAATCAGTCATGAGATTTTACCCAAAAGAGCAATGATTTCCCAGCACCAAACACCTTCCATGGCCGGTAACTTTCGGCTCAGTTGAATACCAGAAGCAGTAAAAGGATATTCAGGTCCCATTTACTTATACCTTGGCCGTGTGCAGATAGTTCAATGAACATGTGCGGGATGCACTGTATGCCGGTGTAACGGATACGGTACTGTTACTGTTTTAATATATAGTAAAGCCATTTCCGTCTTATGGCTTGGAACTGCGGGATAGCTATATCCGAGACCTTTTGAGCTTATTCCCGTTGGATTATACAGCGCATGGGGGGAAACTATGTAACAATAATATGCTCTGTAATCATGAATGTCTATTCTGGGCGCATTTTGTACAGCCTTTGATAGTGTTCTTGGCGTGCGGTGCGATATTCCAACTAATCATCGGCTTCTGTCAGCACTAAGAGAATTCAATGGCCAATCCTGCTGGACGAAAGAGAATACGAAGCAAAAGATAGAACGAGGAAACGATTACTAGGCATTGGATGGGATTAGGACTAGGATGGCATATGGCGCGGGCTTTAAGTGATACTACTGTGCTATTGGGAGGACGCAGGCTTTAAGTGGTACTATTGGGAAGACATATGCCGCCGCCGGCAATTGGTACCGGCATGGGTGCCTATTCTATTCAAGCCATGTGTGTGTTGCCGCTCTTGGTAGCTTGCTATTAACGAATCTGTATCTCATCGTATCTCTACTAAGCATAAATGTTGATGGATGGCACTCTCGAGATCGCCAACTAACTCTACACAGGAATTTGTTTGGACGATACCGACAATCACTGCTACATCTCCTCTGCGCTTCATCCCAATCCCACACGGATCGAAGCCCTCCTGCTCCTAGGCTCTGCATATTCATCCCGATTACTCCGTACTATTACTCCGCAAGCCAGGGCGAATCCGTGGATAATTCGCCAATAGAAGCTCTTCCTTGTCAGCATCTGCGCTAGCCTTTGTCCCGCCTTGAATAACTGCCGCATTTGCGCAACTCGGCTGTCGATCGTACCTCATAAGCCCGCCCCGATAATCCGAAGGGCGGCTTGTCTCCACACCATCCTTGCGGGGTTTTGGCTTGTCATAGCTAGTAGCCTATGCATGCCGTATTAGTTATAGGTAGGGATTAGTATTAACCGTATAGTCACTTGTTATGCAATGACTCTAGAATCTATGCCCGAATATAATGTAAGCTACGATTAGAGACTACAGGAGAGATTAGAACCAACAACCAATCCCAGAATATACAGAATGGTCATCCAGTGTTTACAGAACTCTTGCTGATACGCAATGGTAACCAGGCAGGCAAGCTGAGACCTTTTCGTCACGACGGGTGAGAAACAAGTAGATTTTGGCCTGCTAACACGAGCCGATTTGCACCTAGCCGTATTTCTCATAATCAAGTAAATAGTATTACTATTTCAATCCTAGGGCGACAAATCATAGCCGGCCAACTTCCGGCTTGAAACAGGGGTGTTCTCTATATCCAAACACGGCAAAAAAAAAAAAAAAAGGAAAAAAAAAGAAAAGAAAAGAAAAGAAAAAATGATTGTTGGAAACAGCACGAGAGGAGTCACGTGTTGTGCCGTTGCCGAACTGGATGTTGCATGGATCTTGATGGTACGCGATGTGACGTTTGGAATCACTCCAGTATTAAACCAGCTACTGTTTATGATAGGGCTGGTGATTGTCATCTTTAATTTGTAATTGTCCAAGACATACAGAGGAAGAGTAGTGTTTGTGTTTCCTAAAGTACATATTGTATTCATGTACTCTTGTTTCTAACAAAATGACAATGAGCAATCTACCCTAGAATGCCACGATAGCTGTCTCTATGGATGGGTATATTTCTAGCTACGTGTAAAGCTATGCCGTAATCTCAGTGAGATGCGTTACTCCATGAAAGATTCACAGTCGAGAGTGAAGATCCACGAGATACACACGATCGGGCACTATTTCCAAAACCCGGATCTACAGTACATGGCTGTAATATGTAAAATACAATCGGCGTTACGCCTTCCTCTACGGGGAGCCATGATGATCACTTTCCCTTCTCTTCTTAGCCCGTGGTGCATTATAAATTCTCCTTGGACGTGTCTAGCCAGCTCCGTCTACTTCTTGTGCTACTACTTCTGTAGTGGAGCGTTGTAGAGCAACGGCGAATATAAAATGAAACAAACACACCTATTCAAACATCATTCCTTGCTCATTTCTTCGTTCATTTCTTCATTTGCGCCAGATACGCATCCACGTCAATCTCTCGCAGCTTGTTGGCCTTTTCTTCAACCTGCTTCTCGTTTTCGAGCTGGTACGCCTTCATCTTGCTGTGGAACTCGGGGATAAAGGCGCCCAAGCATCTGATGGCAAGGAGAGCCGCATTCGTCGAGTTGTTGATGCCGACGGTGGCGGTTGGTACGCCTCGCTGGTCACTTGTTAGCATGCGAATGGCCCATTTATAACATAATTAGCAACTAGCAGGATGGAAATTTCCCAAAACTCACAGGCATTTGTACAATAGAGTACAGAGAATCTACACCGTCGAGATGCGTGGCCTTGACCGGGACACCAATGACGGGCAAGGGCGTGTAAGCCGAGACCATTCCAGGCAGATGAGCGGCTCCTCCTGCAGCCGCGATGATGACTTTGATGCCACGGGCAGCTGCTTTTGTGGCCACATCGGCCATCTTGGCTGGCGTGCGGTGCGCCGAAGTGATGTCCACCTCCCATGGCACACCGAACTGGTTCAGGATGTCGATGCCAGCCTTGAGAACAGGAAGATCCGAGTCTGAGCCCATGGTGACGAGGACGAGCGGTGCCGCCTTTGGCTTGGAAACTCCCTGCTCTGGGCGGAGAGACTTGCTTCCTGCCTGTAATCTCTCCTGTCTGACGATGCTGGCCATGTCTACGAGTGGCTTCGCAAACTCTTCGAGCTCTGCTATGCTGGCAACGACGCCGGTGACTGTGATGTGCCCAATTTTCCGGCTAGGCTTGGACTCTTTGCCGTAGAGGTGGACGTAGACGGACATTTTGTTGCCGTACATGGACTTGGCCTTTTCGACAAGCGGAAGATGGGAGTCGGGGTTGGCGCCTCCGAGGATGTTGATCATGATGCTGGAAGAGACGTGGGGCTCGATTTTGGCGGGTAGAGTCTCGTCCAGGATTGAAGTAAGTTGTGCCTTGAACTGTGACCTATATAGCGGCGGCGTCGAGTCAATCAATATACTATTCCAATGCGGAAAGAGTAGAATAACAAAACAACCGCAATGTTTGCTTACATGTATGGCACTGCTTCGATAAAGAGATGGCCCGAGTTGTGTGGCCGAGGCGCAATCTCATTGACCAGGATGTCGTTGTCCTGAGTCACAAAAGTCTCGACGGCGAAAATGCCTCTGCCCCAGAGCTTGTCCACCACGCTGCTGGCCACCTGCTGGGCGCGCTCACAAACAGAAGCAGGCGTGGCACGCGGAGGCATGTAGACTCGCGAGCAGATGTTGTCCTCGTGGACGGTCTCGACTGCCGGGTAGGGCAGCAGCTGCTTTGTTCGGCCCTCGTCGTCCTCGGTGCGGATGACCAGCACAGACAGCTCGCACTGGAAAGGGACGAATTTCTCGGCATAGCAGCTGAAGTTGCCAAACTCGGCGACGGCACGCTCCAGATCGGCCTCGCTCGAGATCTTGAGGTTTCCTCGGCCGTCGTACGAGTCCTTTCTGGCCTTGAGCATCCAGGGATATCCGAACTTGGCCGAGACAGCCTTGAGAGAGGCGTACATGGCATCGCCAGAGCCCTCAATGGCCACGGATTCCGCCACGGGGATTCCCTTGCTGGCCAGATATGCCTTTTGCTCGTACTTGTCCTGGATCAGCCGCAGCGTCTTCCATGACGGGCAGACGGCAACGTTTGTCGTCGTCGCAATCTCCTCCAACACGGTCGTGTCGACGTGCTCCGTCTCGACGCTGAGCACGCTGCAGTGAGAGGCCAGCTCCTTGATCTTGGCCGCGTCCTTGTAGGAGCCATTGATGTTGTTGCTGTTGTCGTTGATCTGCTTGGCCGGCGCATTCTCCGCGTCGAGAATGGCGATTTCGACGTCGAGGGGAGCTGCAGCTTGGCACAGCATTCGGCCAAGCTGGCCGCCACCCAGAAGGCCAATGACGGGCTTTGGGCTCATCTTGATGTCGATCCGTGTGTTTCTGTTCGTCTCGAGTGAATGATTGGCGAGTGGATTCGATTCGAGGTGCAGAGAGGACAATAATTTGTCGAGCTCTATGTGTAGCTAAAGATTGAAGATGAAGGGGAAAAAAAAATGAGCAAAAGTTCTACTTGCAATTTTTGGCGTCACTGCGCCGGTATCGTCTCCCGCAAAAGTGTCCCGCCAATTTTTTTTCAGCCCCGCCATGCCGCTAAAATGAGCGCTATTGGGGCTGTTGGGGCTGTTGGAGCGCTAATTTGGCGATCCTCAAGCATCGCAGCCACTCAATTCATCCGCGCAGCACGTGGTTTGGAATTTGAGCGAAGCGATTGAATGCGAAATTGTTGGCAGACACAAGAAGAGACCATTTTGTTTCAGAAAGCGTTGAGCTGCTTCAGGGCGATTTGATGTGATGCGATGGGGTTGCAGCTTCGATCTTGGTATCGATAGCGATAACTGCCCCGCCATTCCCATTCAGCGGGTGCTTATCTTATCTGTAGATCAATAAGTCGCAGATGAAAGGTTCTCATGACGTATCCGAGTGGGCCACCATTGGGGATCCCTGCGCTGTATTTTAGGGCAGATTAGCTGTAATACAGCGTACGACATCACTGCGACTCCTCTACTCAGCGCATCAATCGACCGGAGGTCGCTTGTAATGCGCCACAAGCAGCATGTAAAGCAACATTCTTGGATTTCAATTTCCTCAGGTACCTACACTGATACTACACAACATGCTGAGCATCTTCAATGTCTCTTAGCCACAATGACTCTACCCGCCACCAAGGCTGCGTTTTCCTAGTAGAGATGCATAATCTCGGTACTTGTTTGTTTGGCTTTTGTTGACATACTTGAACGTGGCCTGGTCGACGTTTACCAAAGCAAAATCGCCCAGATCGCAACGCCCAACAACAATAGAGCTCAAGATACAGCACAGCTCCACGCCGATGACTCGCTTTCTGGCACAATTCTCCGCAAACATCGCAATTAGTGAGTTTCCTCGCAGCTGGTGGTAGAATAACATTGATCTGATTTTGATACAACTTCAGCCAACTGCTTCCCGCGTCTCTCTCTATCACCGTCAAGCCATGTCTGTCCTCCACATACGACGCAAACTCCACGCCAACATGTTCCAAACAGTCCTCTCAAGCCTGCTTCGCTCCCAATCCAACCAGCTTCAGAGAGTCTTCCCACAGACGATCCTCCTCTGCAACATTGTAAGTTTGCTCCACCCAGCCCACACCAAAAACCTCGCCGTCATCCACGCCCCGTTCAGCTTCCGTGCAGTCCTCGAGGTATTTGCCGCCCTTGGTCTCCCAGCTCTTGCTGACCGCTGCCCATACAGTTGTTGCCGCTCCTTGCTGGGCAGACTTCAATATTTTGCCAACATGCGGATTTTTCAGGATGGCTTCCACAGACTCTGGCGGCAGATGTCGGGAGATGGCAGTGTGGATAGCTCCAGGATGCAGACTGGTGGCATGCAGTCCTTGAGAGCCGTATAGGCGATCGATTTTGTTGGCCAGATGCACGGCTGCAAGTTTTGACTTGTTGTATGCAGCCTCATGACTGTATTCTTCCGCTTCCAGACTGTAACTCCCTCCCCTTCCGAGGCTGGCGGCTCGGTGAGCAGACGAAGCGACAATCACCACACGAGAATGCAAGTCGGGAGTGATGCTGGCAAGCAGAGCTTGCTTCAGTAGTTGGAAGAGGAGGAAGAACCCAAGATAGTTGGCGGAGAATTGTGCCTCAATTCCATCTTCTGTAAGTGAATATTGCTGGATGCCCATGACGCCCGCACTGTGGATGAGGATGTTGACCTGACCCCCGGAAGCAGAGATAATCTTTTATGCCCCAGAACGAATGCTTCTGAAATAATCCAGATTCATTTCCACCAGCGATACTCGACCGGGTTCGACAAGTCCCGCAAGGCTTTCATTGGCTTTGCCCAAGTTGCGAGCCGTAAGAAACAGAGTTGCTCCAGTAGCCGACAAGGCACGAGCTGTTTCAATGCCGATGCCTGATGTGGCTCCAGTAATCACAATGACTTTGCCGACAAGTTTACCCTCAACACCTTCGTCTCGAATGACTTGGAGGGCTGTTGGTCGAGCATCTCCAGCGCCCTGGGGGTCTGCATGGGCAGCAGCGTAGGGACTGAAAGATTCCATTTCAAGACGGCAACAACACAACATAAGAGAAAAAGAAAAGGATTCAGTGTAGATAGTTGTTGGTGGCCTGGGTTGTGGCGAAGTGAGCTACCTACGTCAAGCAACAATTGGTGATTCCAGAGAAATATCCTCCTCTCTTCTTCTCTTCTTCTCCTCTTCTTGTCGAGAACATACTCGCTTTATAGCTTCTCTGTTGCCTGACTGCAACGCTTTATTTCGCCGTGTTATTCTTCTCACTTTTACAATTCGCCTCAAAAGCCGACTAAGCGGCCGCCTTTTCTCCGCCATTGTTGCGCCATTGTTTCCGCCATATGCCGCTGCGTTCCCCGCTATATGTCGGCTTCTCTTGCGTCTGCCACGCTCCGCCAGAGTCCGTCAAGGACGGACATTCTTCATACCACGCTTGCAGTCTTCCCTTCGTCTTCGCTTCATCATGCAGGCATCCCGTCTAGCGTCTAGCCTTGGGAAAGCCCAAAAAGCGTGCAAATTCTGCAGATCACGCAAGAAAAAGTGCGACAAGGCGCTTCCCAGATGCGGCTTCTGCGCCAGGCAAGCTCCGCCGTCTATTCTCCGCCAGCATCAGCGGCAGTAACATCAGTAGAACTGACATTCAGGGGAAAAAATAGGCGAAATCGTTTATGCGAATATGAGAAACCGAATGCAGCAGCAAATACTCACTCTACCATCACTTCACCTGCTGAAAGAGAGTGGTCTTCTCTCCTCTTGGACCAAGAGCGGCTGCACGCCCATGCTGTCGACCTTCCAACTATCCTATTCCTGGATCCAGATCTACTACGGCTTGGCCAAGTAGAAACTCTACACACTGTACAGGCCATCCCACAAATTGTACTGCAATTCCTAGGCGGCTTGGATGGGATCCGACTCACAGCAGACAAGTTCTTTGGGCACATTCACCAATGGATGCCCTTCATCTCGAAGAAGCGGTTCTATGATCTCTACATGCAGCCCTCATTTCACTCTCGACCCGACGTAGCCTTACTTTTATTGGCACTAAAGCTCATCACTACCCTTCCCCTTCCTCATCTGCCCAATCCTCGCACAGCTTTGTATCACACACTCAAGCATTTCTACCTAGAAGTTGAAAGTTCTCTTTCTCTCCTAGTGTTGCAAGCAGGCATTCTCGTGGCACTATACGAACTGGGACATGGCATCTATCCAGCCGCCTTCCTGTCAATCGGACGATGTGGGAGATATGCCCATGCTTTGGGAATCAATACCAGTCAAACGGTGCCAGCTACAAGAGTACTTACTCTGGTGGAAGTCGAAGAGAGACGGAGGGTATGGTGGGCCATTGTCATTTTGGACCGGTATGTGGCTAATCTTGATCAAATTCGCGAGCATGTACTGACAATGAAAGTTTCGTGAGCATCGGTTGCCCAGGACGGCCATTTGTCGCTGCACATCCACGCCTTGATGATCTGCTACCGGTCAATGATGCCACGTTTGAACTTGGCGTACGTTCTTTAGGTGTTTTTGCCGCCATTACTCAATTCCATGACGCGCTCCGTATTTGCTTTGTAGCCGCTGACGCCTTAACTAGGTGATTGAATTCGACGACTTCTCTACTCTCTCGTCTCCAAAAACAGGGCACATGAGTAAATTTTCTCTACTGTGTCAGGCCGCTCATCTACTAGGCCAAGTGCTTCATCACGTTTCTAGTGATTCTGCGGGCCAGGACATCGCCTGGGTGCAGCTTGATCGCACGCTACAATCGATGCTGGCTGCTGCATTGGATGTCGACCGCCCAGATTACGATCAAATTACATTTGTCTACAGGTTTGTACCGTGTATTTCCAAGCCACCGCTTTCGCAGGCACTGATTCTGCCCAGCGCCCTTGTTGCTCTATATATGCCGTATCTATCCTCTGGCAAGACTGAAAATTACAACAGCGACTATTCCCGGCGAGCTAGAGACGTCCTACACCAGATCACAGGCCGAATCAGTGCGAATCTTGTCGAGCGCCGGTGCTTCTTAGGCCGAGATCCAGAAGACGTGTCTCCATGGGGCCTATACTTTGTTTATCGCATCTGTGGAGTGCTCATGCGTCCTAGCGAGAGAGCACTGCACGGAGCTGAGGTGCTGAAGAGTCTTCGTGAAGCGTTCCAGACAATCTCCGTGCGATGGAACGTGGCGGGCGTTTACTTTGAGTTACTAGAGGCACGGAAGGCCATCTCTTTGGGAGCTTGAGTCTCTTGGAATGAGCAGTATATTTCAACGCTGGAGAGGCATACATATAAATTATACATCTTTTCTTCTTCTATCATTACAAGACTCTAATCCTTATCAATTGCGTTAAAGATGGAGCAATTATTACGAGAGCAAGTATAAATGAAATGCACATCCATTGCGTCCTCCGCCTTTTACCAAGTCGTAACTCAATAAATTCCATATTGTATCCCACTGAACTTCCTTAGACCAACGTGACGCGGTTCTTCAGGACCGACAGGTCAACCTTCTTGAGCTGGTGAAAGTACGGGTCGAAAAACTGGTTTATGCGCTGGAACAGCCACTCGGGGTTCTCATCAGCGGGAAAGTGTCCAGCCTGAGGGACAATATCCAGAGTCGTGTTCTTTCCAATGGGACCCCACACAGGCTTCAGGACAGAGGCAAGACTGGCCTCACCGGCCAAAGCAAGGAAGGGGAGGTTCAAAGGCTGCTTGTTGAGCACGCTGAAGAAGGCAGCGTCCTTGCCCATAATCTTGGCATCAAAGGCACCAAACATGGCTCGAAGGCCGCCGGGTTTGCGCAGGCTGTCGACGACTCGGTCAATGGCGTCCTGCGGGAATCCGGAGAGGCCGGTGTAAGAAGCGTGGAAGAAGAATGAGAGGACAACCTCGCGTTCGCGGCCGCTCCGGAATCGCTCGGCTTCGTCTGGAACAGACCATGTGGCAAGGGGATAGAGCGAGTAAGTGTCCCAGCTGTATTGAGGCGTCCAGGCCTGTTCATATCCATGGCCGGGCAGGCCGTACTCGACAACACCAAGAGCATTAACAAGAGGCGGCTTCTTGATAGCGAGGGCAACGGCGGCGCCAACTCCCTTGTCGTGTGAGAAGACGCTGGCTTTGGTGATGTTTAGATAATCCAGGAGTCCCTCGAGATCAGAAGCCATGGCCACTGAAGAGTAGTCGCCATCCGGAGGGAAAGTGCTGTCTCCCATGCCGCGGTTGTCCGGTGCAATGACGGTGTACTTTTCAGCCAACATGGGGCCAAGGAGACGCCAAGTAATCTGTTTTGGGAGGAATTGTTAGTGATATCCGATCGAAATCTTAGACGATGGATTGTATGAGAAAACCTTACACTGTGCTGAGGGTTGCCATGCACAAGCAACATTGGCGGTCCTGATCCAGCCCATCGATAATGCAAAGTGATGTTGTTGACCAGCACTCGGCCGTGCGCCCACTGACCCCATTCTGGAACTGCGGCAGCTGCTGCGGTGGCAATGAAGGTGGTTGTTAATGAGGCGACTGAGAATAGCATTTTGGCTGTACTAGATTGCTCACTTGTGTTCTGGAGAGTTGGATATGTATGTGTGAGACAGAGAGAGGAAATAAACCGTAAAAGGTCGCCATCTCTGCATCTTAAATATTAGATGCATTGTTTTTTGCTCAACAGCTATCGCGGTCTGTTTCTCCCATTTCTTCACTTCATTGTTTCTGCAAACAGTAATGTCCAAAAGAGGACATTTCCTCATCTAGGACTAGTTGCGCAGTTTCCATGTGCTAGATACTGCTTTAAAGCTCTTATTAATACGCCTAGGTAATTCAGCTATGTAAGCATCCCGCTAGACCCATGGGGATTCCAAATTGCAGACGCAGGTACAGCTTGGCATGGCCAACTCTACCAAGCTGTCCATGTTCCTGGAGTTGTGGCAGCATCCTGTTTTGTGGAGTTGCTTACAAAATTGTGATGCCATATATGTGTACGAAATTAGATTAATGTCATGATGGAAGAATGGCTACAAAAATGTCTGATATACTGTGTGTGTATCCTACTTGAATTAACTAAGCGATTTTTTCAACTCCAGCTTCTTCTTCTTCAACATGCCTCACAGCATATATCTCCAAGTCAATGCCTTGTCGCCTTTACCAGACAGCTGCTCCGCAGTGTATTGATCCATCTCGCCTTGAGCCACCTTGGTTTCGCGTCTTCTGTTGATTTGCATGTAGGCAAAGACTAAAGTGAGGGCAGCAATAATCCCAGCACTGATAAATCCAAGCTCTAATGCATGGCCCAGGATATATCGAGGACCGTCCTTTTGTCGGTAAAAGTTGGATGCCATAGCCTATTCTCGTTATTAACATAGTCCGGAATTCAACTCAAGAGAAAAGAACTTACTCCGCCGAGATTTCCGACACCAATCTGAATTGCCATTCCGGCGCTCCTCTTATAGCTGCCGGCCAAGTTGTTTGCAAGCCAAGAAATAACACCTGGGAAAGCTGGATAAATGGCACAGGCTGTGATAAAGACGCCGCCATAGACTACCTTGGGATTGCTCGATGAGATACACCTAGATGAAGGAACAGTGGTTAGCTTGAACTGGCATGGGGCTGGTTGGAACTGGGAGAGGCGCCTACATGGAGAACCCAACAATCATGACACAAAGGAGAGCAATGATGAAGGGGCTTCGCTTTCCAACGCGATCCGAAACATAGGCCACGACAACGGCGAGAATAGCAGCTGTGATGTAGATGGGGACAGTCATAAGCTGAGCTTTGTTCGACGTGTATCCTAGATTTTTGATGATGGTAGGAAGAAACAGGCTAATTCCGTACAGGGGGCAAACGATCTAGCCAAATGTGAGAATCATGCTGAAGGAAAAGAAGACTGAAGTACTTACGCCCCAATAAACAATGATGCTGACCCAAATCTGCCAGTCTTTAAAGGCACTCCAGACATACTTCCACTTGAACTCTTCGGCCTGGGCAACCTGCACCTGATCTGTGTCGAATTTTCCCGCTTGGGCCTGGTACTTCAGACGGTGCACCACAAAAGCCTTCTCCTCCTCAGTGAGGAACGTAGCCGTCTCTGGGAAATCTTGTAGGATAAAAAAAGCCAGCACCGCTGCTATAACTGTGGCGATTCCTTCGAGGATAAAGATCCAGCGCCAGCCCTCCAGCCCGGCGGTTCCATCCATCTTGGCAATGGCAAAGGCTAAGAGGCCGCTGAAAGCACCGGCGATTGAAGCTGCGGAGAAGAACAAAGCTTGACGAAACTGGATCTCATGGCGGCAATACCACATGGTTAGATAGTACTAGAATGTTTCATTAGCCGAGGACAGGCTTAAAGACACAGTCAGAGAATCATACGGCAACACCTGGAAACAGACCCGCCTCGGTGACGCCTAAGAAAATGCGTGCAATGAGAAGACCGTGGTAGTTTCGTACGATGCCCATTAGAGTCATTACTGTGCCCCAAGCTACCATGATAGTGGGAAGCCAGACACTAGGGCGGAGCCTCTTGAGAAGCAAATTTGAGGGCACCTCGAAAGCTGCATAGGTGAAGAAGAAAACAGTGAGGCACCAGTTGTATTGGTCGGGTAATAACTTGAGATCCTCTTGGAGGCCCTCGATTTTCGCGTTTCCGATATTTCCTCCTATCATGACAAGTGTTAGCATGAGGCTTAGAGTGATGAACTGATTGCGCCTACGGTCTAAAAAGGAGAGAAGATAGAGAATCGCAAGCATGGGGATCAGCCGAAGGTCCATCTATCTCACTTTATTAGTATTGTGTATTGTGTATTGTGCGATGTCAGAGCAAACATACCTTGCGAAGAATCTTCTTTTCATCCAGATGAGAGAATGACTCTAGAGTAGCGTTTGAAACCGCTCTGATGCCGCTGCCGTCGTCAATGTCTACTTTCCCGCTTCGATCAGAAGTATTGATCGTCTCTGCCTCCATCACACTGGCTTTCTCATTTGGAGAATTGTAGGAAGCCATAGTGTTGAGAGGAGACGGCAATGCTCCTTAGGTGTGATTGTTGAACGATTGCGCTGGTAGGACTTGGTTGAGATGATAGGATTAAGTTTTATGAAGCTCAGTAGAGGAGAAGCTTTAAAAGCTTGAAGCCTTGAGTTACAAAATGAATGCTTTTTAATAACAAAATGTAGCGGTCATCAAGAGGTTGAAATATGTTTGTTCCCACGCCATATATACCCCTGCAACTTTAACTCTTGTGGCTAACAAACAAACCACCCCAGTCTGCTTAGAGTTGTTCCGTGGACACTGTCAGCGGCTTGGCGAGCCGGCAACCCTTAGCGGAGCATTTGGACAAGCCAAGAGGCTATTAGTTGGGGAAATAGGGCACAGTTTCTGGGGAAAAGGGCCCTTGTTGCATCCCCCGCACTCTGCTGGACGAACTATTGTCTGCACGGGGAAAGCTATCTGGGTATGTGTGTGTGGGATGGTGTTTTGAGATTATAGGTTGATGATGATGATGATTATCGGATCCGTGATGCTTGAGATGATATATTGGGGGGCGTTGACGGCCCACGGAAACTCGAGTCATGCACAGGTAACATCTTGCATTGAGTCTTTGTTTGACGCCACGATTATTATCGGTTCCGATGATCCCTGTCGACGCCCACCGAGTCTTACAGCAATTGGTCGAGAGACGGTCTGATCTAGCTCGGCTGCAGCTTGTTGCCACACTTTCATCCATAGTCTAATACCTAGTCTATTCGTAACCTGCTCCGCAAACGAGAGTTGGCGTCGTTTCTCGCCCTCGCTCTCTTTCATCCTGCAACCAGCGGCACATTTCCGTCGCAATCCCCTGCTAGAATACCCCAGATCTCCCCAATTTTACCCATCGTCGGCATATTTACCCCGCATTTGGAGCGCCGAGGGGGCTGTAAAAGAAGAGAGACACGGATCCGACGAGGGTTTCTGGAACGTGTTGCATCCAATGTCTTCTTAATGTGTTCTTAATACAAGCAACCCCACGAATATCCCTTCGGATCCGATCCTTGAGTGACGCCGCAAGTCTCGGTTGCTTCCATACGCCCGCTTCAACTCATTCTCAGACGATGCAGGACCGCGTCGTTACCCGTCGTACCCAGTTTTCCAGCTGTGACGAGTGCCGCAGGTCACGCGTCGCATGCGATTCCCAGAGCCGTCGCAGTGTTGCGGGCAAGGCATCTGCTCCCTGTACACGTTGTTGGAATCGGAATAGAGCCTGCACATTCAAAGTCAGACGAAGATCAAGTTCCTGAGAGGCAACGAACCTAACCATCGTATATAGTGGATCCAAGATGCCAAAGCAGGAGCTTCAACTAGACATGCTGCCACTCCGCCAAGATCGCAAGGTCGGCGTAGGCGGGCCTCTCATCATGTCACTGACCAAGTGTTGGATGAGGAGCCAACTCATGCACCTACCCCGGTGGTGACTCCCGTCAATAGCCATGATTCTTCGCCTACGCCGTACTCACGACTCGAGTCTCTAGAGGAGGCTTTGCCAGAGCCAGCATCTGCTCCTTCAGACTTTGAGACGCATCCCCTGAGCAGCTCTCACTATGAATGGCTTCAGACTATATATCGACAAAACTTTGAGGTCGTTTTCGGCTCTTGGATGGGCCGGTATAGCTGCCCTTTCTTGTAAGTGCATAACATACCACAACCATGCTCCTCCCTCCGGGGTAGCCTGAGCTCACTGCGATAGATTCGGACAAAATGACCGCGCCGAACGGTATATAAGCATATCAGATTTGTGTTGTCACCTGGACAGATACATGGCTGAGACGTCCAAAGGGAACCAAGTCTCGGCCCAGGAACAGTGGATTCAGCAGGACAAGAAAAGAGACGCTTTGATTGAACGGTCTTTACGCAATACGATTGCTGCGTTTGCCGTAAGATGGTTGCCAATCACCTCTTCCGATGACGTGGTTGGCCTCGCTCTCAATAACCCGCACCAAATCCAGACCATGTGGCGACAGGCTCGAAGAGACATGCTGAGAATTATCAATCGCCCCTCGTATCGATCGATGCTGTCCCTCTTTCTCTTTGCCCTGACTCCCATTCCAATGGGAATATCGGAGGACGAGGAGGCGGATGGAGTCTCTGGACAGGTTTGCATCCATGCGGCCTTGCAACAGGTCCAGTCTCTTCGAGCTTGGCAGAGGAATCTGCAGTTCAGTGGCTCAAAAGTGTCTCCGTCGTTGAGCTCGACTCCAATATGTGCCACTCCAGAATCTGCCGACACTTCTAGCTTTATCAATGCGGAAAACATTGCATACTGGGCAGCAATCACGTTCGACACTTCGGCATCTCTCACGCTCAATTGCAGGCCACTCCTCTCGTCGGGGCTCTTTGGCTTTGAGTCTGAATTTACATGGAAACTGGTGCGGACCTGCTTGAATGTGTTTAATGAATCGTCAAAGAGCTGGTGCCTGGGCAGCGCTGAGATGACGGATGAAAGGGCCAATGAGATTATCGCGGCCGCCGCTTGCTGGAAGCTGTTGGTTTGGAAACTGGCTGCTAATTTCAAGGAGGCTCTTCGGGATGGCCACGACGAGTCCGAGGTTCGAAAGGCTCTTTCTCAGGTTAGCAATTCCATCAAGAAATTCGATGCTACGTTTCGTCCTTTTCTTGATGAATGCTACAAGCGTATGCAGTTCCTTGGCCAGCAAACAAAGCTTCGATGGTGTAAGTGTGTTCTTCCCAATTATGACAATTCCTTTCCAACTAACAATGGCACAACTAGTCTCGCTTATGCTTCATTCTCACTTGAGCATATTGATGGTGCTCGATATGATAGAAGTTGTAGATCGGTACGACTTGCTCGCCGATCTCAAAGATGCCAGCATTGAAGCAGAGAACACTGTCATGAATGCACTAGCGTTTGGTCTTCACAATACTATTACCTTGAGGCGAGCCATCGATTCTCCCTCGCCGCCTGGCCTGCCTCGGGAGAGCGGAACGACACGCAGTATGACTTTTACTGTTCCTCTTATCGCCATTGACCCTTATCCGCATCATGTGGTTGCGTCTGTGCAGCTCATGCGGAAAGCCATCGACCGGGATTATAGGAATCAAAAGATCACCCAAGAGTTATATGATAGCCTCAACTCAACTTTGGAATCTGCGTTGAAACATCTTCCTCAGAGCTCAAAGTCAGTCCAAGCAGCTCGGCAAAAGCTTTCTTCGGCAGTGCGAGATGATTAGATTCTATAAGATACTCAAATTCCGTAGAGGAAGTTACCGACGTTTTTGCATGGTCAATGGAGCGGTTGTGAGATTAAATGTATTATAATTATTGATACAAGTTAAATGTACAAGATGGAATAATCGCTTTATCTCAATCTCAAAGACTTGCATCTGATATTATATGTGAAGCGATCGCTATGCTTGAGCGACAAGATCTTGGGTCTCAAGTGTTGGGCCCGAATCTAGCGCGACATTTTTGGGTTCCGGATCCAGCGTAGCACTTTTGGGTTCAGGGGGATATAAGCCGCCGAAAGGAGATTTTGCGCCGAGTTTACCCTTGGATATATACTCGCGACGCAAATAGTCCACCGTATAGGTAGGAGATAGCTGACGCTCCTCAATGTAGTGATCTTCGATGAGGGCGACAGTGTCCAAGCCGACAACTGTTAATACGTTAATGAAATACTCAAGCCACAAGCCATAAGGAGAGAGCACGAACCATCCATCCATCTACAAGGTCCTCCCCAGGTTTTTGTCAGTTCCATACAGATGGTGTCGATTTCCTCGGGTGTTGACACTCCTTCAGCGAGAATGGACAGCGTCTCTCTTTTTATCGCCGCCCAGAGTCTGTTGAAAATAAAGCCTGTGCATTCTTTTCTCGCGAAAAACGGCTTAGAACCCACTTCTCTCTGTCTATCCATCAGAAAGGGGAAGATGTCTGGATCTGTATAACCGTCTGTCATCAGCTCAACAACCATGTTGTCGGGAGGCATGTAGTAATGTGTGTTTAGGACTCGCGATTTTGTTGTGTCCTTGAGTTCCCCAAGCATTTCGGAAGACTTGTATGATGACGAATTGCTGGCTAAGATGGCATCCTTGGGGGCATGAGTTTCGAGTTCCGCAAAGGTGTCTATTTTGAGTTGAATCTTTTCAGGGACTGCCTCGATGACAAGCCACGCAGTCTGGACCGCCACGTCGAGGTCTTGGAATATTCTGACTGTTCCAGCGGTTTTCTCTACAGCAGCAGGGTACCTTGCGACATTCTCCTTGATGTAGTTGAGACAGGGCTCATGCTGGCTTTGATCTGGTTCTCGAATCTGGACGTCATATCCACCAGATGCCCAAGTACAAGCTAAAAAGTCAGCTTAAACCATCTATAGAGTCTCGCGACACTACGAACCGATGCGTCTTCCCAATACACCGCCTCCTATGACGGCAACTGGCCTGCTGGAATAGTTCTCTGGCAACATATTTGTTGGTATAGACGAAGAAACACAATGCTTCAAGAGATGCAAGCAGTAGATAGGGAAAGATAGAAGTAATTATCTAGGAATGGAAAAGTAATTTAGAGAGCGGCAAACAATATATATAGAAAGGATCCGGGGCTAATAGAGCAATTCGGTCGTCTCCCGAGTGTTGTTCAACCTTGCAAAGAGACGATGTCCCCATCCCCAGAGAGCTCTGGAGACTGTGGGCCACCCTAGCGTTACAGCGATGGTAAAGTAACATGGCGTAGAAAGAAGCATTTTGGGTTGTGGGGGAGCTTGGCAAGCTACTACACGTATAGCAATGACTTCTCATGCTACCCTGATTCTGGACTCTGCCAAGCATCATAGGAACCTTGTTAGCCGATGCAATTCCCAAATTGCGGGCGCTGGCTAGGAGCGAGGTTCGAATAGACTGGAATAATCTGAAGTGGGGTAGTGCCTATATCCCAAGAAAGACATCAAGACTCAGTACCCTGAAGGATCATGTGGTGAAGACCAGTGCCAGACCTAGTGTCCTATTGCTGTGCTGTAAGAAATCGGAACCGATGACCCTAAACTCGCGTTCACTGGGCTTTGCATCGCTAATGTTGACTGCCTAGTTGCCAGAGCCCCAGTCTAGTCTGTCTAGAAACCTTTCCATCTTTAACTAGCAGGGATTATCGGATCCGATATGTTGATGCGTAAGTCCAACTTTTAATATCAGTCTATAGACCTAGAGGTTTGGTATGTCGGGAAGAAGTGTAAATTTTTCCTCTGTCTTTATCTTTCCCTTTTCTTTTCTCTCTTTCTCTTTCTACACCTTTGCTGACACTGGAGTTGGGAATTTGTGGCGAATTGGAAGCCGAAACTGGCGCTCTCCGACTAGCCTAAGCGCCTGTTAATCCTGACTTGTATGCTCAGGCAAGACAATAAGCTCTGTCTCTCTTGTCTTTTACTACCTATAGCATCAATTCTAATAAGGAATATGAAAAGGTGGTCATGTCTTTGACGATATAATAGCAAGGCAAGCGACTGTGGTTTATACGCAATTTATATTCAAAAAGAATGTCTATTTATTTCAGCAGTGATGCACGCTTATGCAGTGTTCTATCTAGTTAGTTCCAACGGTAAATGTTAGTATGCAAATGTCGTAAATGGGCTTCACCGACCAATCTTGCGCAGTTCCAGCCAGCGCAACGGGGGGAATACAATCATGGCCCACGAAGAGCCGACCCAAATGCCAAGATCAGCCCCAGTTGGGCTGGCGAGCTTGGCAATGGGACCAACGTAATACACTTGATACATGCATAAGATGGCTCCGACCCATCCGATGATAAACGCTGTAAATGCAGCGAGGCCCAGCGGCAACCGTGAAGGATCAGACCAAGCTGTCCAGTCAAACCCACGAGTTCTACGAAAAATCAAGTGCTCTTCCAGCGTGATGACGATGAAGATGGTAACCCAATAGCCCATGAGAGCCAAAAAGTTCTCAAAGATGTCATAGAGGTAGTCGCGTCCACCCAAAGCACAGGCAGTATAGATGATGGCGCCGACACACGAAAGAATCCATCGCGGGATTCGCGCACCGTATCGGCCAAGCACCTGGAAGCACAAGGCCGCAGAATATGTTCCGGGGATGTTGTTTGCAACGAGGCCGAGGGCAACGAGGACGCCGAGAAACTTTCCGAAACCTCCCAGGCCTTGGTATCCTTCGAGGATGAGCGCTCCAGAAGACACGTTGTTGGCAGCGCTCCACGATGGCTGAGTAAAGGTTCCGGATGCAAGGCCAACGCCTAGGAGATATGCAAAGCTCATGGCAAGGCCCACGCCCGCAGCCGTCATTGCGAATGTCTTCCATTTCTTGGTCTTTTCGGGGTAGTAGACATAAAAGTCTGCCGCTGCAGGTGCCCAGGCAATGGACGAAGACAGGCACAGCGAGAAGAACGAGAGGCGGTTGCCCCTTATTGTTGATGCGCTTCCAGTTGATTGGATAGAGGTGTCGAATTTGGTGCCGGCGGAACCGACCAGGACAAACGCTGCAATGAGTTGCGGAACCCAAGCCCACCTGGTGTTGTCAGCCTGCCGAATGAGGATGAAAAAGGAAGCACATATTGTCTGCCTACCTTTCGTATGTTTGGAAGGTTGACATGCCAAAGACGACAATAACCCAAGAGATGACGGCAATTATAATGATGCCGACAATGACGGTCAGCCTGCCATCAGCAACGGCCGACAGGATCTGGCCTCCTACGAGACAGTCAATCATGCCATATCCCAGCATAATCACAATGTTCAAGATGGTGCAGATCTTGCTGGGCCAATAGCCCATGAAGTATCTCGCCAAGACCTAGGAGCAAAACAACCATCAGAGCTGCAAAGAGGCTTTTTTAACCAGAATCACAATCGCTAAGCCCTGCATTTTAACAAGAGAGAGAAGAGAGGACACGAAAACGAAACTCCAACAGAAAAAGGGAAAACAAACAGAACTCGTTCATACCATTGTGCGATTCCCACTGGCCGGGCCAAACGTGCTGATGTAGGCGACGCCAATGGCCCCCAAGACGGCGCCAAAAGTCGCGCATAGCGCCGCGTCTGTAAAGCCTAGGGAATAGTCGAGCGGCCCCAGCATGCCAAGGGCCATGTTGTTGGCGGTGATGTTGGTGCTAAACCACAGCATCGTCATCTGCAGGTAGTTGGAGGCTCCGACCTTTTCCAGCCGCTCATCTTCCGGCACCCGCTCGATACCGCGAGCTTCGAAATGCTTGAGGTTGAGGATCCGCTGGTTTGCGCGGGCAAAGAAGCCGCTGGTGGACGCCTCTTCGTCGGAGATGATCTGGCCCTCTAACGCCGGCTCGGCCGCAATGTCGTTCTCAATCTTCTCCATTGTTGACGCGGAGTTGGAAGAGACTCATTCGCAAAACAAAACAAAACAAAACAAAGAAAAGGGGGCAATGGCGACGTTTGTTCCAGAGCCTCACATGGAGTCACAGAGTCGAAGATTGATTGATAGAAAAAATCTCTTATCAGCGCACACGAGCAATGACGACGAGGCCCACTAAAATGGACTGGAGTTGCAAAATTCAACCCGGAGCTTGTATGAAGCACGACTCAGACTCGGAAGAGCAGGCACAAAGAGCCTCACATAGTCTC
The DNA here is from genome assembly GCA_021066465.1 of Trichoderma asperelloides. Taxonomy (NCBI): domain Eukaryota; kingdom Fungi; phylum Ascomycota; class Sordariomycetes; order Hypocreales; family Hypocreaceae; genus Trichoderma; species Trichoderma asperelloides. The sequence continues at coordinate 112,361 of JAJKFY010000284.1, read as the reverse complement.
ACATGCACGCAAATTCTATGGAATCGTTCACGGTGGAATAATGCGATAAAGTGCTGCTTGGAGGATCAGATAGAGACAAGCCATCGGATCTTCCAGAACCGTTTATTCCAACGCACTCTTCTCTATAGGGGTGTTGCAACACACGCACCAGAGCTTGGCTCAATTCACAACCCACAGTTAAAATAGTTAAAGAGCATCTTCATTAATTTACTTGAAGACAACACCGTCAAAACAGCTCTTTGAAGACGCGAAAACGCGGATGCTAAACATGTTTCACATGACGTGGCTGGTATGTATCCCTGAGCTTCACTGACTCGAGTTTAGCCATAATCTAACACAACTCGCATTCAGCCAAAGCCCAGAGTTTCCTCCACAATACCGAAAATAGGGGTCTAAAAAAATAAAATAAAATAAAATAAAATAAAAAGAAGAGCGTTTTCACCTATTCATTAACCTAAAATATCTTTTAGAGTGTATTGTTGTAGCTTTCATTGGACATGGCGAGTTGAGACATATGTCTTAGTTTTGACGTGGCGAAAAATTGAGAGGCAAGGGAAAATTTTCGGATTTCGGCATCAACCAAGCGATCAGCAAGCAATCATACATGGGGCACGCATACAAATCGCGCTATTCTGCTCAACGCACTGCGCGTATTGTTATTGTTATTGTTTGTGCACACATGTATCTTGCTGTCTCTATTATTTTGCTGGCCACGTGCCAGCCTATATCTTTGTCTAGTGAGACTTTTGACCACAAAGCTGCTTCTTGTTGATGAAATTGTTGCTCTTTGACAGATTCTCTAGGGCTTCACATAAAGCTGCTGTGCATAGCAAGTTGCAGCACTGGAGCACTGCTACCCTGCCGCCACCCGAATCGGTCTAATACATTGTAACTAAAACATCTCGTTTCTGTCTCGTACAAAGCTGATATCCAAGAATTAGAAACGAGATGTTATTCCAAGTATCGGGTATATCGCATATCCGGTGCAAGACAACATCTGACGAGAATCTACGATGAATATGCCGAGCAATCTAGCCCCAAGAACTAACATCCCAACCTCTCAGCGCTGGATTGGCAGTTTTAGACTTGCATTTGCTACTGGACATAGCCGTTTCAGGTTCCTTCCTATTCCTTAGAACTATGCAGATGCGACGTTATCTCATGAAGTTCAATATGATTTCTACATTCGGCAGTTTCTCCCCTTCCAAACGCCGGCATACCAACTCTGTCATTGCCTAAGCCCAGAATTAGTCAAAGTTCGGAGTCATCTCTCGTAATGCTATTTCCTGAATGTCCCTTAACACAGCAGGCATACGAATAGCCACTCCGTGGGTGAACAAATGTTGCAATAGTAATAACTCGGAGATGTTTCCATCTGCAGAATATTGCAAAGATGAGAAGGATGGGGTATCAACATATGTTTGTTGTCCGCGGCATTTTGGTAGATGATTAGTGGAACGTGACACTAGTTTGCTGATAGAAAAAGGCCCTTGACGAACTAGGCAAATCCTTGGGAGAATGAGACGGCATACGCCAAACAGCCCATCGAGCACAAAGCAGCCACTTCAGTCGTCTTACTTCTGTAAGGAGATTTTCGTCCTAGGTTGCACGGATACTTCCGTCACCCTAGTACCGCTGACATATTTATTGGTTCTCCAAAAGATGTATGTTTTGTCATGACATCTTCCTCGCACGCTTAAATCTTGGTCATCCCTTGCTTCTCTAGGCATACGTTGTGATATGGATTGGGCTGCATTACGCAATGCACTCGTTTAATGAAGAAATTAGTGCTCACCAAATTCAGGAAGCACCGCCAGCTAAGATAGTTAAAAGCGTTAGTTCATACTATTCTTATCAATCCATTCGAGTTAGATGTTGGCTCATCTCTATGTCGTAAGGTCGCAATGCTGATGATAGTGATGCGGTATTATTAAGTGATCTGTGAGAGTTGGGTCGTTTGACAACAATACGGAGGAGGCCGTTCCATGCAACGTCTCGTCACACATCTCATCTCGCCCTTGGCATGGAAGTTATAGCGCTAAAGGAACTCTCGCAGCATATCAAATTCTCATCAGGCTAAGGAAGGCCAATGAAAATATATTCCCTATCCCTACGAGTAATTATACACGTATTGAATCAACTCTAAATACAAGCCTAAAAACTGGCAGATCAAAGTAATACTCACTGCAGTCGGATCGATCAGTTCATCTTTACTTTCAAAAACAGCCCGTTAATACTGCATAAATTCTGTTTTAGATTCATGCCACTTGAGGCGGAAAGGGTCAAACTGCGGCGAATCCTGCGGCAAACCCTTCCATCCTTCCATCCTTCTACCTGCCTGTCCACCGCGTATCCAATTCATCTTTACCAGCAAAGATATATGGCAATAATTTATGCCAACTAAGTTGAAAGAGTTGTAATGGCTTCAACTTGTGCCACGGAATAGGCAAAACTGGTTTGCGTTCTGCGATGCTTCTGGAATGAATATGGGTGGCGTCATCAAGCAGCACAGTGCTTAGCCATGTCCTTTACACAGAATTAACGACTCATGGTACACTATTTTCCGAAATGGCCGCTAACTGCTGATTAATTGGCAGCTACTGGCCTCCCGGCTGGCACTGTCCTGCGTCTCCTCGCGTTAAGGCTCGGAAACTAATTACTCTAGCATTGTCTGCAACCTTTTTTCCTATGGGCTGTAAAACACGCTTGTGACAGTTCAAGCTTTATCCTCGCCGTTGCTAGTCGAATAGAGCATCGTCTATACTATACCAGCGACTCATTAAAGTATGTCGCTTAGTTAATTGATGAAATGAATCGAGAAGCTTTATACATTATTAATATTTTTTTTTTACGTCCAATCTCGGCCTTTAGCTTCAACATTATACTATCTACCTAATTAATACACGCAAACGGTTATAGAATTACTCAATTCCATTTTTTAGATAACGTGTGATGTACTCAAAGTAATGGCGTTAAACAGCGCAAGACGTATCATCATACGACGATATCCAGCTTTACTTGCCTGCTTAACAATAATTCACCGATACGCAAGGATGACAGCGCCCAGCTAGTAGCACCCGTTAATTTTGCAAACCAAGTGGCCAGCAACAGCGGTAGATCGGCCGAGACAGAGCTCCACACATGCCAAATTACTAAGATGGCATATTCCGAATGGGGCATACAAGGTATTTCCTCGTGAGGCTGCAGGTGCTCATTAGCTGCGTTTGCATTTGCCTGGACGCTGACAATGCAATTGCATCTGGCAGTCCATTAGTAATTCGACAAAGTAGTAACAACAGTTTTATATAAGGGCATAGCTTGACATTGTCAAAGATGCAATTCGGTAATCGAATCAGCTTGTTCTCTTTCGAGCTACCAAAGCCTGACTGGCCTCCAGCCGTTTTGGTTGCACCTTGCTAAAACTCAGCTATACTCGCCATAGCACTTTGAAACCTTTGACAGATTTCGAAACATAAACGACAACTATACGAATTATCTTCAATCTTTAGGCTTTCTACATATCGATATCCACCGAAATGGCCGACTTCTTTCGTGACACGACATTTGGACAGACTGTCCGTTTACTATCTGGGAAGAGACTGTTTCTTCATCCAGAAGAGAAGCCGGGCTTCGTTCTGCCTCCCGAGTATCAGCTTTCACTAAAGAATGAAGAAAAGTCTGAAGCAAGACGAGCCAGTCCTGCATCCACATTGCAGAATAGCGATGCGGATGTGGAGGCACACAGAAGCTCATTAGACGCAGACGGTATTGAGCTTCACAAAATAAAGTCGGTCCCAATCGCTCCAGTAAAGACGTCTGACGGCACTATTCTCGTCGACTGGTATTCTACCGATGATCCTGCAAATCCCCAGAATTGGTCGGCCGGGAAGAGAGCATGGGTTGTCATTGTCATGAGCTTGTACACCATGATTGCCTACATGGCAGGTTCACTATATGCTACCTCTGAGCCTGGCGTTCAGGTTCACTTTGGTGTGGGAAACCAAACGGTCCTCCTCGGTCTATCAATGTTCGTCCTAGCATATGGCGTTGGTCCCCTATTCTTCGGCCCCATCACAGAAATTCCCGTCGTCGGCAGAGGCTGGGTGTATTCGCTCTCGTTTATTGTCACCTTTGCCCTCAGCTTTCCTACCGCTACCGTCAACAACTTTGATGGATTGATTGCCCTGCGATTTTTCCAAGGCTTCTTTGGCAGCGTTGGTATTGCCATCGGGGGTGCCAGTGTTGGCGACGTCGTTCCCTTTCTGTATTTCCCGTATGGTCTGGTGGCGTGGATTCTGGCCTTCTGGTGGGCTCCTCCCATTGGGTACGTTTACAATTCTCAAACTTTTTGATGACAACGATGTACTGACTGATACTCTATAGAACCGTGAGTGGTGGCTTCGCCGCAATGGCACACGGCTGGAGATGGCCCATGTGGTTAATCACCTGGTGGTCAGCGCCTATGCTGTTGATGCTTCTTTTCCTTACGCCAGAGACATCCCCTTCCAATATTTTGCTCAGACGTGCGCAGCGCCTTCGAGCACTTACCGGCGATTCAAGACTTCAGTCTCGGGGTGAACTTGACCAGCGTGGTATGACAGCGACAAGCATTGTGATGGAGACTCTCATCAGACCCTTTGAGATTGCCATCAAGGACCCCGCTGTTGCATATGTCCACTTGTACACCGCCTTCTTCTACGGTGTTTTCTTCTGCTTCTTTGAAGTATTCCCTCTCGTCTTCATCCCCATCTACGGTTTTAACCTTGGAGAAATCGGCCTGGTCTTCCAGTGCTGCGGTATTGGCGCCACCATTGGCACGGTGTTCTATTTCCTCTTTCTGCGCTACTACATGATTCCCGATAACATCAAAAACGGCTTCGACAACCACGAGCAGCGTCTGATTCCTGCTCTTGCCGGATCAGTTTTGACTCCCATTGGCCTCTTCATCTTTGCTTGGACTCATTACGCTCATATCCACTGGATTGCTCCGATGATTGGCGTAGTCACGTTCTGCATTGGAATGTTTTGGATTATCATGGCACTCTTTACTTATGTCCCGGTCTCGTACACGCAGTACACCGCATCGATCTACACATCCAACGGCATTGCCAGATCTATGATTGCATGCTCGGCAGTCCATATTGCACGGCCCCTGTTTATCAACGTGGGCACACACGAAGGCGTGACTATCCTCGCGTGTCTGAACGTGCTTGGTATTCCGGCTACCTGGTACATTTACAAGAAGGGCGCCCATCTTCGTGCCAAATCCAAGTTTGCCCAGGGGTAATAGCGCTGAAGACTTAAAAAAAAAATAAGGGAAGTGATCTTCGTAAGAGAAAAAGTGAGGCGGCCCTATGAAACATCACGAGCGATTGCTTGTATAGGAGTTAAGGCTACAATTTAACAGTAGAGCAGCGAATAATAGTTACTGCAAGAGAAAGATTATATAATATATTAATAGATATGGATAGAATTTTACATATAATACCATCTTTTTACAAACCTTTTCATGAAAGCTCTCCATCACACTTGTTGGTACAGTCGATTCAATAGGCGTTGAAGAGCTATCTAATTGAAATAAGCCCTGCTTCTGAGACTTGCCAAACACGGCTACAGTTCTTAAACCGGAGCAGCACTAAAGACGCTAAATCTGCTAGCTATGACATCACCGCTTACTCGTAGCTCGCTCTCATGCCAACTCTCTCTATTGTCAGAGCAATTTTGAACTCGGGGGAAAGACTAGCAGTAGAAATGCCATCTATATCATTGATACTTATAAACATTTCGCACAAGATGGCTTCATCGTTTGAGATACTGCTGTTTTAGCTTCCAAGATTAGGGCCTGTTCCGATTGCACAAAGTGAACACCACCAAGTAATCGACGCTAAACAGCATTCTTAGATAGACATTCAATCTCACAACCGAAATAATAAGACCTTTGCCTATGACATATATTAGTCTATTGCTCTCAATATTTAAGTTACAGTTCAATCTTTCTGTTTATTAGGGTATATGTTATTTTCAGCCTGAGTAAGCTATAGAATATTGAATCGCTGATGGTTTTGATCATGGTCAAGGGTAGCTGTGTTTACTCCGCATTATGGACGATGCTAGCTTAGAGGGGATATTGTCATACGTAAACACCCTGTCTCTGATTGGCCTATGGGTCTGAACAACACAATTGATGTCTCTTGCATTTGACCAATTAAGGGCTAATTGTATTATTCGAAAACCTAAGATAGCAATTCAATTCTTCTACTATCGTCTCATTCAGCATTCACTTCGATAACTTCGATACAATGTCCCTGCATTGCCTTTTATAATTCACTGGCCCACCGACGGCGGGGCTGCTTACGTGTGAATGGCACATGAAAGTAGTAACAGTTCATAGAGCTCAAGTCCTCTAAACCCTTCTGGTAACTAAACAAATCCACAATGTCTCTTCCATCGCAATGGAGCGCCCGGCACCACCGGCTGCATATTTGGAACCGCACACTTCCCGGCTTGAGGTGTCGAGCGCAGGCTGGAGATGGCCGGAAAACACTTCTTTTCTAGTCTGAGCGCTGCGCTGCTGGCCGGGCAGCTTCTCTGCGTCCTTGCAAAGCCCTGGACCCGAAGCACAGCCTCGCCCATATTGTCTGCGCCAAATCATATTGTTCCCGACTATGTGACAAAATACGGTATGAACCTGCAGCAAAACGACTCTTGACTAAGGCTATACTGTATAAACCCAATTAGGAGTACATAGGCTAATTACAAAACGAGGAAAACAGCGCCGCTTGTGTGGCTACACTCGGATGATCCTTTCCGGCCATCAGATCTACTCGAACACATCCGTCATACAACTCCTGCAGTCAACCATAGCCTTGTCCCCGATCTGCCAGAACTGAACCTCGATAACCTCGCCCTCCTCAACAATATTAGTAGTGAAACAGTCGCTCTGACCTCTGATGACGATGTTACAACTCTGCCCGCATGGCTCTATGGCCAGAATCCCGACGAATCCGGGAAGATTGCAAATGCAACGCCTTGTGTCGTGGTCCTCGTCGAGCGAAGCCCCCGAGATGTTGATGCCTTTTTCTTCTATTTCTACTCATACGATCGAGGCGCAAATATCACGCAGGTGGTGGAACCTCTAAACCGCCTGATAGAAGATACTGAGCATGGGATGCATTTTGGAGATCACGTGGGTGACTGGTTCGTGGACTCAAGCTCCCAGCTTGTCTGTCAATCAGTTGAGCTAAATCGATTACTTTGAAGGGAACACAACATGATACGATTCCGTGATAGCAAGCCCACTGGTATCTACTACAGCCAGCATGCCGGTGGCGCTGCTTATGACTGGAACGATATGACGCTTTCCATGAAGAGTGGGCGGGTACGTGAAAGCGAAAATACGCAGACTTGATGGATATCACCTAACATAAGTTTCTCAGCCTCTTGTGTTCAGCGCATACGGATCGCACGCGAATTACGCCACTTCTGGGTGAGTTATAACCTCCACCGCAATGGTTTGTGTATGGCTTTAACGGCATTTCCTATTCAGCGATCACATCCATGATTCGGCCTTGATCGACTATTGCGATGCCGGCAAACTGTGGGATCCTGCCCTCTCGGCATACTTCTATCACCTTGATCCTGCTGATTTTAAACTCACGCGCCTTTTTACCTCGGTATCCAACACCACTGTTGCGTTGAATATGACATCCTTCTTCTACTACACCGGCATCTGGGGCGATGCCCAATATCCGGATTCCGATGATCGACAAAAGACAGTTCCAAAGTTTGGTCTAAAGCGATTTGTGTCTGGCCCGCGAGGCCCCATATTCAAAAATCTCGTACGAAAAGGACTTATGCCCGACGAGCGTGAAAAGAAAACGTGGATGCAGTGGGGTGTTGGCATTTTCATGTCATGGTACCCGTGCTGTATACGAGGGTACAGAGTCTGGGTATCTATGGCAGTAATTATAGGATTTATAATCTTGACCGTGTTTGGAGTAAGGCATGGAGTGAAGAAGTACAGGAGGACGAAGGGATACCAAAAACTAGAGACAGAGATTCCATTACGCGACATGAGCCATAACAGTGAGGACGATGTTGGCTTGCATCGCAACCAATCCGACTAGAAGGAATAGATTAAAGAACAATTTGATAAAAACATTCGATACATGTTATTCGGCGTCTTCCAAATACGGTTCTGTCATGTGATGGCGAGATGATACTCGCAACTGATCATGCAGTGCTGGCTTCTATAATATCTCTCACAACCTCACCAGCCGCCTTCAGATGTTCCACAAACTCTGCAGACTTTCTTTGTCCGTTAATAACGGTGAATTGCACCCTAAAAGCGCCATTAGATTCACTGTATCTCACGACGAGCAGTTTGTCACATGTCATATTGTTACTCACCTTTCGTCAAAGACTTGCACGCCAACCCACACATCCTCCTTATGAGGCTGACACCGTCCCATCTCCGGCAGGCCAAATTCCGTAAAGCTGGTACAGACGGGCCTCTCACTTGTCCTTTTGAAAACCTCATCCTTGTAGAAAATAGGGAGCTCTTCGCCAGGCTCCAACATCTCTCGAAGCGCCATAAGATGCCATCTAAACCCTCTTCCACGAGTGGACAGCGCTACAAGCCGAGCGTGCGACTTGATTGCTTCCAAGAATAGTCTTCTCTTTTCGACGCTACTGACGCTGGCGTCTTCAGCTGCCGCGCAGAATGCTTCAACTGGCGGCGTCATCACGTATATCATGTCTGTTCGCCCGCCGCGGAATGGACGTTGCGAGATGACGTCCACGGCGCCTGAGGGATTGTATCCGAAAAAACGGCGGACGGCTACCTGAATTAGAAGCTGGATGACTGTCTTTGGAGGAAGCTTGTGCTGTCTTAGATAGGCGGCTGCATAAGATGTCTGCGTCAGGTTGGCGAGAGTATAGCCGTCATGGGCTGACCAATGCTGAGTTTGGAGGGCAGGGATGACTTTTGATAGAGGCGCTGGCAGTGTGAATTCAAGATATTTGAAGTCGCCATCAACCACTGAAGCGGAATTAGATGTGCTATTAGATAGCTTGATGTGTTCAATAGCTGGAGCGTTAAGAGCTTTTATGAGGCCACCGAATGTGGTACCGTCGACCATGGTGTGCTCGCCCCAGATAGCAGTCACGCCGTTGAGACAAACCACAAATGAGAGCGTCTTGTCCAACCAGCGGTTGGAATTATCGTCTAGAAGGAAGGCGTCTGCGCGACCAGCTGCTGTTTCTGGAGCGACATTTTCCAGGTAAACAATGAAGAGAGACTCTTCTATAGTTTTGACATAGTTGCGGCCGCTCTGACTTCCTGACAAAATTTCATCACGGGCCTAGAGAACCAGTCAGCTTCAAAGAAAGATCGCCGCAAGAAATATACTTGAAACAATATCATGCGTACCTTTGCCCATTCATCGCGATTTGCAGTGGTGAGTAGACTTGTCCAATTCGTTTCTTCGGGAGTTTGCTGTACAATGGCTTCAAAGACATTCTTCAACTTGTCGTATGCTATAGTCTGTCCATCGCGGCCTGTGAGAGAAATCTTGTATGCGTGCCCGCGCCTCATAGCGACGATGTAGTCGCTCTCTGGGAATCGATCATAACCGTCGCAGCCAAGCGCTGGAGTGCGATTTGAGCTAAATAGCCAATAAACAGTAGCCACTACATTGAGTCTCATTAGCAACTGCACAAGAGCAAGACTTTTGTTATGTTAAAATGGTAAAACAAGTTTGCTTACTGTCCAATGCTTGTTCATGATAAAAATCTTGCTTGACCGTGCCTGCATCAAGTGCCAATTTATATGCATAGGCTGCTAGCGAAATCTGTGCCGCTTGTTGTGCCTGCGGCTGTCGAGCTGTATCCTGTCCAGGGAGAGTAGCAAAAAAGTTTCGAAGTCTGGGTCGCCAATCTCGCCCACGAAGCCACTTGTTTCTGACATACATGTCAACAACCTCATTGTTTTCACCTTCACCACCTGACATGTTTCTGAGCCTCGCTTGCAATTTCTGTCCCAGTCCATCGGGGTCTTGAAACGCGTTGATGGCTTCTTGAGTGCGCGATAGCTCTTCAGCGTTGGCGATGTGGCTCACGGAGTCGAGGAATATGTCCAACGTCCCCTCCAAAGATTGCATAGGGTACTTGGGAAGAGAGACTTCCTTGACACTGCTGCTATTGCCATTCACATCTGCCTTTGTCTCATTATGACCGTTCACACCCTCAGGCTTAAACTTGTTCTTTACAAGGATGGAGCTTTTTGTAACAAAAGACGCAAGTGACCGGAGACTTGGAGCATCTAAAATGTCAGAAGTTTGGACTGGAGCTTGTAGCTTGTTGGTAATCCAGTTCTTGATCTCAGTCGCAACAAGAGAGTCAAGGCCCATATTTGCAACGGCTTGATCCAGATCAAGTTCCTGGGATTCAAGGACAGTAAGTGAAGCTATTTTCTCTCGAATTGCAATCAGTATCATCTGCTCTGCCTCTTCTATCGTTGATGCAAGAGCGAGTTTCTCTTCTGCTGTTCGGTCATTTTCTTGGCCAGTTTGGTGCGCGGGGCCTCGGTCTTGAGAGGACAATATGTGAGACACAAGTGGCGGCACTCTACCGCCTGGTGTTGTTTGGTTGATGAAGGACTGAGGATCCAGACCAAATGCTATCTGGTGATTGCCATCTTTGAATGCCCTTCCACTCATCACATAGTCAACGACAGGGAGAGCAGTCTCAATAGGGAGGAGCTGAACACCTTGTCTGCCCAAGGAGTGAGTGTGCTCTTGAGTGACTGTATAAGTGCTTTTGATTAGTGGAAAGTCAATCGTCGCAAATTTTGTATATCCAGCAGAGACTTGAGCGTGAGTGAACATGTCCTGATACGTGCCTCCCGCAGCGTAATTGGACTGTCCCAGCGTACCAACAATACCGCAGAGAGACGAAAGGTTAACAAAGAAATCGACATCTTTATGATAAAAGGCATTATAAATATTGACTGTGCCGTGATATTTGGGTAAAAGAGCAATCTCAAAGTCTTTTTGCGTAATCTGCGACAGAGTCCGGTCCTATATTTAAACAGTGAGCTTCATATTCAGTCCGCTTGTCAAATTTGACGGCCTTTTCCTTACCGAAAGTACCATGCCGCCATGGAGAATACCTCGTACTGGCGGCATAGTTTGAAACAATTTTGTAGCTACTTGCTGCACCGCTTTCGCATCACCTACGTCGCAAGTTACAACTTTGACTGTGGCCTCCGGAACTACTGTCAACTCCTTCTCTATCTCGGCTTTGGCGGCCTCTTGGTAACTCTGCCGTGTGAATAGTCCAATGTGTCTCGCGCCTTTTTCTTGCAGATGACGGCACAGATGCTTTCCTAGACTTCCAAGGCCACCAACGATGATATAAGTTCCGTCGGAACGGAGCTGGAATGGTTGCTCTTTGGCTTGGACAGTAGAATGATCAGAGGCTTCTAAAACAATCTTTCCGGTATGTTTTCGGCTCTGCATCAGCCTAAAAGCTTTCTCGATATCGCCTATTGGCATTGCCGTAACAGACAGTGGAGTGAAGAGTCCAGCGTCAAAATCTGCAAATATTCTTTGCAATAAGTTCTGGCAATCAGCTGGTCGCTGCTTCGAAAGCCCAACAAGATCGACGCTCATGAACTTCAGGTTTCTCTCAAACGGCTTCATGCTCAGTTGGCTGCGTCGGGAAATATCTGTCTTGCCAACTTCAACAAACGTTCCAAAAGCGGCTACACACTCCCACGAAGCGTGCAGCATCGGTCCAGATAACGAGTTTAGCACCACGTCTACTCCAGCTCCGTTGGTGAGGCGGTTAATTCCTGTTGCAAAATCGGTTGTGCGGCTGCTAAAGATGTGACTCTCAGGGATGCTGTACTGCTCAACGAGGAGTTGGCGCTTGGCTGCACTTCCGACAGTTGCAAATATTGTTGCTCCAAGTCTTTGAGCTATCTTTATGGCTACTTGGCCCAACGCACCAGAAGCAGAGTGGATTAATATTGTCTGTCCTTGGCGGAGATTTGCGCAGTCAAAGAGCGAATAGTAAGCTGTAGCGAATGTCAACGGAATTGAAGCTGCATCCGTGAATGATAGCTTATCAGGTATGCGATAGACCAAATGACCATTTGTTCTCGTCCGACTTGCGTAAGGGGTACCAAACATTGCCGTTACTCGATCTCCAGGCGTGAAACGTGATGCAAAGTTGGAACCAACAGCTGTGATAACGCCAGCGCTTTCGCCAACCATGGGCTGTGTGGGTGGTAGTTGGCCTAAGGCGATGAAAACATCCGAGAAATTGAGACCCCAAGCATAAGACTTGATTTCAACTTCATCAGGACCGAGGGTAGAATAATTATCGTCAATAAACACAAGGCTATTTAATAGACCGGGTTTGTCAACATGGATCCTGAGACGTCGGTCAGCCTGATGGAAAGTAGTTTCTTCAGTCTCTATAACGTCAGAACTGGCTGTAACAGCTTTGGATAGCTTATTATCTGTGACAAAGCGTTGAATCTGCATCTTTCCATCTCTATACATTAGCTCAAATTCCCTCGGCTCATTTTTCTTGATTCTTGCTTCAGTAGCATGGATGAAATCTAAAATTGCATTGTGGATTTGATCAGGGTGCTGCTGCAGAGAGTCCTGTACATCGATGGTGAAACAATTAAGGTGCGAATTTTCGTTCCTTGCTGTTCGGGAGACTCCGGTGATTAATGCATTGTCTGGGAGAATACCTCTATTGTCGTTTGTAGCAAAGATGATCCAGTATAGCTTAGTAGCCTTGGATAATAGGCGTGTGATGCTAGCAAACTGTTCAGCAGAGGCTTTTGTGAGAAGAGGCTGTTTCGCAAAATCAAGAATGATATAAGAGCCTGAATTGTCCACTTCAACATTAGTCCATCCCTCCAACGAAACCCCGAATCCTTTCTTAGTTAAAGCACTTGCTAGTTTCGCTGAGAATGGGCTAGATGGTGGATTTCCACCAACGAAGCCATCCAATATCCTGAAGCGAGAAGGAATATGCCCATTAGTCGCAGAAGGAAGCGCAAGGGCAGTTGATAACAGTAGAGCACAATGCCTTTCGGGCTCCGGTAGATCATAGGCAGCCAAATTAACGCCGGAGAATCCAGCCTTCTGTAGATGCACATTCCACTGCTCGGCAGACTGCAGCGGGCTATCAGTCCGGCCTTCGTCAACACCAGCCCACCAGCCTGGGATAGAACCAAAAGTCATATTGATATATGGCGTTGATGTTGTAAGTTCTACAAGGCCAAGTACACCACCAGGCTTCAACAGCTTGTGGATCGTTCGAATCGACTTGTCCAAAGACCGTGTGGCGTGAACAACGTTAGCAGCAACGACCAGATCATACGAGTGTTCTTCGAACCCTTGACTCGCCGCATCCTTCTCAAGATCCAGAGTTTGAAATGTCAACAGGTGCGCCCAGTCTTTTAATCGAGTAGTCCGCACAGCCTCAAAGAATCCAGATGATATGTCCGTATACATGTATTCCGAGCAGAAGGTTTCGCCATTAGGGCTGCATGCTTTCAAAATTCTATAAGTTGTACCACCAGTTCCAGCGCCGATTTCCAAGATGCGGAGATCTCTTCTCTGGAAAGTCAACATTTTAACATAGTCGGCCATGTACTGGTTGGGTCGGGCCCCCTCATCCGAATGATATACTCGGAACAGAAGATCATCTTTCAAGAAGTGAGTGAGTGGATCTGTTTGGCCAGTCAAGAGAGGAATCAGTTCAGGTCCAATTCGAGCTACAGCCTCTCCTTCGACACCAAGTCTGGATGTAAGCTTGTCCAGCTCCTCTTTGGTGTTTGGACTCTTTTCGATAAGCGACTTGCCCATCTCTGAACTTGCAAAATTCTCCAGCAGCCGCCACCAGTTGACTCTGTGGTCGTCTTTTACTGCCAATCCACGTTCATGCATTTCCTTGACAGCCCAGTCGATATATCTGGCACAAGCAACGAAAGTGAGATTAACTTTCTCTGCCTGTGTAATCCCGGCTTCGTCAGACTGCAAAGGAATTTGAACGCGCTCCAACACCTCGGGTGTAATTGAAGAGCTGTCAACTCCCCATTCTAGTTTAAAGATGTTATCATTGTGAAGCACTTCTGTAGCTTGAGACTCTCCGACAACGCGAATTTCTCCCCCATTCATAGTTAGAACGCACTGTGGTGTGCCATCCACTTCCGTCTGGAAGACAGTGGTGCTAAAATTTGTCGACGTGGGAAAGACGTTACTTAGATTACACAATGTCTGGAGATGATTTCCTCCATGATTGGCGATGCTCGTGGAAATGAATATGTCGCTGATGAAAATGGGCATTACTGAACCTTTATTGGAGTGCTGCTGAAACACAGGAAGACAAGACTGGATGATTCCATCTAGCGTTGTCGGATGAATGAGATGCGGCTGGATGTGTCCACCGGGCATCTTTGCAGCAATATCTGGTATAATGAGGTCATTTAGAGACTGGAATGCTGCCATCCGAACTTCGTTGTTAATGGCAAATGTAGGCCCATATTGGTTGCCAGTTGCCGCCATCTGAGAGTATAGGTCCTTGTGTGAAATGATATCTGTGCAAGCCACGGCTGCGTCTTCCAAGCGAGATGCTTGAGCCTTGCGATTAAATTCTGCTTCACGTTGCTGCTCAATCTCATCTTTGTCATTTTCAGTTACGGTAGATATAATGCCGTTACAGTGATCTTGCCATTTGCCTTGATCTGACATGGAGGAGACAGAGAAATTCCAATTCTCGTTTGAATCAGAATATTGGAATGTTAGGATTGTCTCGACTGATTTGTCGTCTTTGGGAATAGTCAATGTCTTTTTAAAAGAAACATTCTTTATCCTATACCCTTTGGGCTTGAGGTCTTGTCGACGGTCTTGGTCTAATTGTTGTATCGCCTGGATTGCCATTGTCATGTATCCAGCGGCAGGAAAAACAATGAAGTTATCGACAACATGATCTTGCAGCCACGGCAATCTCTCAGTACTTAGCAGTATTCTCCAGCTGGGTTGGCTATCAGGCGATGCAATGACTCGGGAGCCCAGAAGATCATGCGAAGGATATTTTCTGCACCTATACTCGCGACTTAATCTCGATTCCATCCAGTGGGTTTCTGTGTGATTCCAGTGATATGATGGTAAATCTCGCAAAACTGTTAGGGGTGATGACTCCGACCTGCAGAGTGCAGCCATAGCCCCAATATCGAGATCGTCGTTCCCGCTGCGGAAAAGGGTGGATCCTGTATTCATCAGAGATTTGACGCTGTTTTCACCGCGAACCAACGTTGGAATATAGTTGTATGAGGAACCGTTGGCTTGAACGCCCGCTAGGGTTTGTTTGATTGGGCCTGACAATGCTGCATGGGGGCCGATCTCAATAATGTTAACTGCTGCCTGCCGCAATTCTTCGTACAAGTTTCGTAAAGCACCACAAAACCGAACAGGCGATACTAAGTTGTCTACCCAGTAAGAGGCTCCAAATCCATCAACCTTCTCTTGTTCGGTGACACTTGAGAAATAACGAATGGCAGTATTTACCGGCCCTGATTCGAGCCCTCCCAGTTGATGCAGATAATCGGAGCTTACCAGCTGCATATGATGAGAGTGATAGGCCGTATCAACTTTAAGGCGGCGATTGAAAACTCCATCGGCGTCGAGGGCATCCTTCAAAGCCGTGATTCCGTCCAAGTCACCAGATGCTGTAACACTTGAAGGGCTATTAATACAAGCCACTGTAACACCTTGAATGTTGAATTCCTTGATGTACTTCTCAGCATCCTCATGCCCAAGACCGACAGCCATCATAGTCCCACTTTGAACAGAACGTTGTTTCGACTTCTCAGCCAAGAAACTTCTGTGGTATGATGCAAACATTGCAGCACTCTGCGAGATAGCACCAGCGGCATATGCCGCAGCTATCTCACCACTGGAGTGGCCTACCACAGCTGTAGGCAAGACGTTCCAACTTTTGAGAAGGTCAACAAGAGCTATCTGAACAGCCGTGCTTGCCGGTTGACCATACACACTATTGTTCAGGCGGTTTGAGGACTCATCTCGAGATAACTCTTCGACCAGGCTCCATTGTGTCCCAAATCCCTGTAGTATTTTTTCTGAGGTAGCAATCGATTGAGCAAATGCCGTATGTTCAGACAGCAGAAGGTTATACCCCATTCTTGCCCACTGTGCGCCCTGTCCGGTGAAGACAAAGGCGGTTGCTAGTTTATTTGGCGCTTTGTTTCGTACTAAATCCTTTGCCCCAAGGCCCTGCAGTAGGGAATCGATATTTTCAGCGACAATACTAGAGCGCCACTGAAATTTCGATCTCCGTTTAACCAGTGTGTGAGAAAGGTGATTGAGTGGAACATTGGGGTGGTTCTTCAAGTAGTCTCCAAGGTCATTGATGACATTTTGCAGAGAATACTCGGATCTAGCAGATATGGGGAAGAAATGCGGAAGACTCTGTTCATCTTTTCTCGGGTCGGCGTTGCCATTTTGTGTGCCATTTTGTGTGGCTGTATGTCCATTTATATGGTTATTGATAACTGTCAAACCATAAGATTAGCAAACATTTACTTGATAGGAAGAATTATGGTTACCATTGTAGCCATCTGCTGACTCCAAAAGCAACATGGCGTTTGTGCCTCCAAACCCAAAACTGTTTACTACAGCTTTCCGGTTAGTTGGCGCGGCTGGCCACGGCGTGAGCGACCGCGCAATCTAGTTTTAATTGCCTTGTTAGAAACACAACATTCGTATAGTTAGAGTGAAACGCTAATCTTACCTTCATATACCGCTCATCTGGTTCTAATCCAGGCTTGAAATTTTCGAGAAGTATGTTTGGCGGAATGAAGCCCTTCTCCATTGCCATGACCGTCTTAATGAGACCTGCTGTCCCGCTGGCAGCCTCAGAATGTCCAAGGTTCGGCTTTGTGGCGCCAACGAAGACGGGATTTTGATCATCACGGCCCTCGCAGAACACGTTTCGTATCGTGTTTATTTCCACCTTGTCACCAGCTTTGGTCCCTGTACCGTGAGCCTCTACATACTGCACGTCAGATGGTCTAATTGGAAGATTTTGGAAGAGGCGTTTCGCAAGACGTTCTTGGGCATCCTGATTAGGCAGCATTATTCCGTTTGTTCGGCCATCAGAGTTGATTCCTGAACTCCTTATAACAGCTCGAATGCTGTCTCCATCTCGAATAGCATCGTCCAATCGTTTGAGGACAACCATTCCTACGCCTTCTCCACGGCCATAGCCATTACCGCGTGCGTCAAATGTGTAAGACCTTCCTTGATCGTTGAAGAGTCTATAGAATAAGACTTAGCTGCATGTTTCGTATTAATAAAAGTTCGCAAGACTCACCCAGTCATTGACATCAACGCCATCTGGTCAGGAGAGAATACCAGATTTACGCCACCCGCTAATGCCATAGAAGATTCCCCGGAGCGCAGACTTTGGCATGCTAAACTAATAGCAGCTAAGCTGCCAGAACAGGCAGTATCTACCATGACTGAAGGGCCTTGCAAGTCGAAGACATAGGAGACACGGTTCGCCAACAATGGTCGAGCCACGCCGAGATTGTGATATTTGGAAACAGCCTCTGGATCTTTGTGTATCATCTGTGCGAAATCATGGCCGAACATGGCAACTCAAAGATTGTTAGCTTGAATCAAATGCTAATAATAGGGTGGACAATACCAAAAATACCAGTGTCCGACCCCTTGAATTCGTGCATCGGAATACCTGCATTCTCGACTGCCTCCCACGTCGTCTCCAAAACAACTCGCTGCTGGGGATCGAGTGTATCTGCCTCTTGTTGTGCTATTCCAAAGAAACCAGCATCGAAAGTAGCAATGTCTTGATCGATGAAATGTCCCCCCTTTTGATTGATTGTGCCTGGGATTTCTGGGTCAGGGTGGTAGAATGCCTGATGGTTGAATCTATCTGACGGAACTTCAGTCCAACCACTTCGACCTTCAGCAACGACGTTCCACAAAGCTTCTGGGCTGTTCGCTCCCCCAGGATATCGACAGCCCATGCCGATAATGGCAACAGGAACAGGCCCTTGAGACCGCATCTCTGTTTAGGTCGCTAGAAAAGGGCGTTAAAATGCCTTCAGAGGCCAAAGAACATGGGGATTGTTTCTATATTCTGCTGACTTTCAGGGTTACACTGTTGCCTAGATATATGAGCAATTTCCATTGTTGACTCTCTCCCCTGCCTGCCAAGATTGGGCGCGATAGCCGACTGTAAGCTCTCCATTTTCATCCCATAAGCCAACTTGAAAACTAGCCTTCGGATATTCAATATGCAGTCAGCATTTGATAAAACGTCCAAGTAGACCTATGGCTTGCATTCCATTTTCTATATACGTGCACGCACAGTTAAACCCCTGGTTTAGGCATGGTCGACCAGCATACTAGTAGTAACACGAAGATGTATATGATGCCATTGGAGCGCATGCGATACTACCCTCCTACCATGATGATACGCTAAAACCTGCTAGATCCTGCTAACATTCTCCTAAATTGAATATCGTTCCCCGCAAAACATGTGTGGAAGGATGCCATCTGAACCATGCAAGCTTAATTAAGCTGCGGGTCATATCCCCCCACCAAAGACTTACGCCCGCAAACTACTATCCCGTTGTGTCTAAGTGACAGATCTGCATATTGGATCCTGCTTCAGATCCATATTGCGAGGCATCAGTAGCGTATATGGCCACGTTTCTGTATCGTACACACTTCAAAAGAGATCTAGCTTGTATCTTGTGCTTGTATCTTGTATTTAGGGTAATATATGTATATTGCTCTTACCCCTTGTTGCGTCTTTATACATACTATTCGGCGCCCTGCGGTGCAAATTATATTCATCAAACTGTTCTTCATCGGACATCCTTACTGCAGGGTGTTTAACATTTCGAGCGTTCATCTTTAGTTGTAGCAAGGCCGACGGAGGTTATCCAGACGTCAAAGGCCAACGGAGAATATCAGGGCAACGATGGGTAATCTATTATTCTCCAATTGGAGGCAAGCTAGAAATTCGATGTCAGCAGATCTTCCTTTCAAGCACCTACGCACTCATAGGGAAGCTCAAACAGCGTTCTTAAGTTCTGATGCACCAATTAGCGGCCGTTTTAGGTAAAACATAGGCTGTGAGACTGAAAATCATCTTGACATGCTTACCTCTAGTACTAGTAGGATCTATATGTCGCAACCATACGTCAGGCCATAAAACCACGCAGAATTAAACTGAGATTGGTAGTTTTACAGCTGCACATGCTGCGAACACGAGTATATCTCCAGAGCTAGCAGGGTATATCCAGGCTTTTTCACGCTTTCTCCACCAACGGCCCGACTCAACTATGATGCCTCAGAATAATGAGGAAAAATACACTAGAAAGCTTTGATGGTTTTATTTTGGCCATTACGATTCTATCATGGTGACGGGCTCGAATCTAGTTACTCTGCTCGTTTTTAATACCTGCTAGGAGGGTTCAAAATAAAGTCGGCGCAGGGGAATTATAAAGCTTTTTAGTCAACCATGCTGAAAAATTCCCCGCACTCGTAAGCGCATCCGCATTGCCCCAGAGATTCACTCGATAAATGATACCATAGGGCACATCTTAAAGGCTATGTTAGCCCATGTTATCCGGTGCAAGCCTTCAATGTTTCTTTACTCACTATCAAACTAAAGCTAACTATAATAGCATGTGGCCCTGAAATTATATGGCTTTTCACTGGTGCCTGGGAAAAGTGATTTAATTTTTATCCATATCACCCTCTGCCTAAGGATATAGGATCCAATGCTGTAATGTTTTCATCAGTGTGCATGCAATTCCCGTCTCGGGCTAATTTGCATACTATGTATGCTATTGGAAGTTATACATACGCATAGAGTATGGTGATTAGGAGGCATTGGAATTGGCCGACAGCTATCACATTCGAACAGTCTTTTCCATCTGATCTAGTCACTAAACCTAAGAATAGATATAGCCTTTCATTGAACTATACCTCCTACCCCACGATTCTTGATTTGATATATAGAATATCATGCTGAGAAACAAGTCTGCATTCTGGGAGAAACAAAGTCAGCGAGCATACTGGCTGAACAAGACCTTTGTGGGAAATCAAGAGAAATGCGATGTGGTACTTAGAGATCATTTGTAGTACAATCAACATCTGTGCGCTACATAACTACGCTTCTGATCCATGTAGACTTTTGATGACGACTCGTCGTCTCAAATTAAAAATTAAGGAATCGTGTGAGCTAGTCACACGATACCAGCTCCTTTAGGAACTTGATCGTTGTAATCACTAAAGGTCGTTTAAGCGAGAGTATATCTTTTGAGTCTCTATCTAAAGGAGAGGAATCTAACTTTTTTATATAAAGACACCCACACTGCATATTGACTGTTTTTCGCAAGTCACTGGGTAGTTAAATTCCTCATTTATTGCAATTGGAAGAAGTGAAGCTTGGATGCATAGCATTGGCTACTCGCGACATCAAAATCACACATATAAGCCATGTTCTCTTTGTTTATGATGATAGGCTCCAGATGCTTCAAACTAATAGTTCCCAGCAGTATATCGGGTACAAATACGGAAGAATTGTCTGTGGACTTTTCTCTGATAACCTATAGCCCTACAATCTCTTTCCGACAATCGCAATCTCATTGCCCTAAATTACTGCATAACTTTTACACCTAGAGTTCCCCAGCTTCAACCATGTATGCCAAAACGATTGTTCTCATTACAGCTGATGATACTGTGTCTAGTGCCGAAAACAGCCAATGTGTCTCGAGCACTGAAGAGAAAGATTATACGACTTGACAATTTGCAATCTTAAGAGTATTATAGGAGAGCTTTATACTTGGGGAAGATAAGGGAAAGCTTCTCTTTTTTTCTTTTTCTTTTTTTAATATATGTGTTTATTCTCATCTCTTAGCCTCAATACTCATTTTGAACCGCCATTTTTTTTTCGCATGCGTTTGAGGACTGTAGATGCTAAAGCTGAATAAAACATTATACGTTAACTTGCCACTATGGCCGTTAGTTTCGGTACTTATGCAACGTTTGAAGCCATTTACCCCAGCTAATTTAAACTACTAGATTTTAGCGCCAGGAACATGATAGCTCACGATTGACTCTCAAGGCCAAAAAAGGAAGTCAGTCATGCTATAGAGAGAATGTTAGATCAGCTTAAGCATGGCCGTCATAATTACACAAATGGCATATATATCTACCTTTTTAAGATGTGATAGCATTGGCCTTTTCTGATCCAAGTCTTTTAATCCTATTCCGAGCCCGGTCATAGCATAACTTTTTTGAATAGCAATAACACCTTGTTAGGCTGGTGGCGTAGTCCCACTTATTGTCAATTTCTTGGGCGCGCGCCCTGTGTCCGCAACAAGGCGTCGTACAAGGCGTCGCTATGGAGAAGGTAAAAAAGCGTGAAGCATAGAGAAGATTCTAGCAGTAATAGACTTCTTCTCTAGAGTTTATATATATATATATATATATGTGCGTGTAGCAAATAATTTTGATATAGTTTGAGCCACTGTATTGAGTATTCAAGTCTCTATACTCTCGACGCCAATTTCTTTAATAGCTACTATCGGAAGTTCATCATGAATTCAGCATTCAGTGCACAAAAGTTGCTGCAGTCTGCGCGAGTGTCTCCAGAAATCTTTAAACTGCGCCCAGATTACCGGGTTCTCTTAATGACTATCGAAGGCGTTCCTCCTGGCCCTAGTGACAGCATGAGCGAGGCCATCTTGAGCGATGCCGAGGCAACTGCAAAGAGTCTTTTGTCAAAGCATCCTGTAACCGAAATCCCACACATTGCTGCGTGGCGAGAGACTTACAAGGCATTCGGTGCTAAGCCGCAGAAAACTCGCAACAGCTTGGAGGCATTGACTCGCCGTGCTGAGACCGGGTTGCCTCGCATCAACCGTTTGACCGACATCTACAATGCTATTTCGGTCAAGCATCAAATTCCATTGGGCGGGGAAGACCTTGAAAAATACGACGGATCACCCTTCTTGATACGTGCCACAGGCCAAGAGCAGTTTCAGGCGTTCTCAGGTGGCGAAATGCAGACTGAATTTGCGGCGCCCGGAGAACCCATCTGGTGTGACGACTCTGGAATAACCTGTCGTCGCTGGAATTGGCGGCAAGGTCCCCGCACCGCACTATCTGATGCAACTACAAATGTGTTGATCATCTTTGACGCATTGGGGCCACTTTCGGACGAGGCTCTGCTTGCAGCTGCAGAGGAGCTTGCTTCAACACTGAAAAGGTTATCTCCAGAAGTTAAATGCGCTCAAAGATTAATTAAAGCTTAGCTTGTGGTTGATCAATGGTTCAAATGGGCGATGTGAGCATGTCTTGCGATTTTGTGCGAATTTATATTGGGCGGAGTTGCGATTATATTGGCGACAATTTGAGCATAAATACCGGGACCTAGACTGGCAGGCGGTAAAATGCTAGGGAAGACTATGATTATATATTAAAATATCTGGTGGGATTATGTTTTCTGATTAAGAAGCACAGATAGAAGCTAGAGCCACAACAAACAAGTATGCCCAAAACATCTAGTTTCTAGTAATGCATCTCAGTGAGAGCTCAATTCATTAAGAGCGTATCAACTCATATCTGCATAATCATAACTATCAAACGTCGTAAATCTACATACAAGCATATACAATCAATTAGAAGCTTCTCAATATTTACGCTGAAACCTAACGGCATCCATTACAGATGGATGACATAGGTGCCATTGGCCTTGCCAAACTCATCAAACGTAGTCATGGTGATGGAATCAGACATGGGAATAGGCTTGATCTCCTTAACATCCGGGCTCAAGGAAACCGTAGGCTTGGGGCCCAAGCCACGGCGTAACTTGGCAGAGTTGCCCATAGTCACGGGCTGGCTGTCAGTGAGGCGGTTGACGCATGTGCCGCCGGGGATGATTGTGTCGCCAATGTAACCCTGAAGGGTAGCATACTGGTGAAAGATGGCCTGCCAGTTGGGTTGGATCGTGCCGATACCGCCAGGCACAACCTTGTCATATACCGAAACTACAGTTTCTTGGGCAAAGTTCTCCTGTTGGCTGGTTTGTGCGTATGAGTCTGTCACCGCGGAATCGAGATTGTAGTTGGAGATCCAGATATTGCTGTTAGAGAAAGGCGCGCCGTATGAAGGGTCGAACGCATGAGAGTCCAAGCTGTGGCCAATTTCATGGAGGAAGACGGTAATGTCGACATTGCCAACCATGAGAGTGTTATCACCGCTAGAGCCGGCCGAGGTGGCACCAGGAATGAAGACGTAGTGGCGAATGAAATCCCTCATGCGAACGGGCACACGGCCAAAGAGGTCAATAATATCAGTCTGGCTGAGAGGAGAATCCTTGTGCCGACAAAACGTCCAGGTCTGAGAGCAGTCGGTGTAGTGAATGTTGAAAGGTGTAACATCAAATGGTGAAAGCCCGGCACCCTGAACCAGAGACTTGCAGTCTGCGGGAATCCAGCCAGCTCCCCAGTTATCCGAAGTCGACTGGGTGGGCGACAAGTTATTCAAAAGACCCTGGCCTAAAGATGCCAGGCCACCTCCTGGGAAGTTTGGCTGGATAATGGGCTTGTCAAGCTTGGCAAGAGCCAAAGGGAGGAGGAAGAGGAAAGAAATCTTAGAAGCCATTTTGACTGTTTATTGAATAGCAGAAGAACTGCTGATTATCTAATGAGCCGATACTGTCTAGGTAATTTCCAATATCGCAATAGAATGCAGATCTCTCCCTATTTATGCTTTTCCTCTATCGGCTTGCTTTAAAGAGAATCTTGGGCAAAGCCTTGAAACATCCGGTCAGTTCCAAGTTGGGAAGGTAGTATGATTTCGTTAATCGTTTGCTAACCATAGTCTTGGCATCTGATGGTAACTAGACTAAGAAAAAACATTCCTTCTGGCCAGGATCGAGTCATTCGGATTCTAAATTCTCTTGGAGCCAATCGATAAATTAAACGGAGGAATGCTAATAGCGTTCATCCCTAAGCCTTTTGAAGATTTTGTGTAACAGCAAACTATAGGAATAAGTGCAAAATGACGCAGAATCAAGAGTTATCGCTATTCTTGAAGTACCCCAGTCCCAAACGTTTATCTGCAAAGAGCTAGCTGACGTGGGAACTAAGTTAGCTTCCTTTATAAGCTAGAGTTTTAACTTGGAAGCTTTTGTCTATAGTTAAAGAAAACCGACGCTAACGTAAATCGATGTTAATGCCGCGGCTAGGTTCATGATCCCACACAAGGCAACCAGGTTATAATTTGTGAAAGATGTTGCTCTGCTAGGCTCTAATGTCACTCTTGCATGTTCTCAAAAACATCTGCCTCTTTCTGATAATGCTCTAAGCCCAGGAGGGAACACTCCGCATGCATAGCCCAAAATTCTCAAGCTCATTTGCTAATATATTCCGTCCTGTTGCCATATTTGTAGAAAGAAAACGAAGAAGGCGCGCTACATCGGAGGATAACATACGCCATTGACGTGGGTGTGCGTTATCATCTGACTTTTGGCTCTTGTACATACCAGATACCTACTCTCATACATTAGCCAGGATGCAACTTTGTAATCAATATTGGTTCACTCGATAGTTTTCACGTGTTCTGAGTGATCACGAATCAAGACATTATCGCAACGTTACAAAATTGCCTGATTGGGTAAACTTGCATCGCAGGATGTCTACTCTGTAATGCTGATTAGTCTTATTGGCTGACATGCTGATATTAATCAGGTGTGACATATCAGGATAGCAGCTAGTCATACTGGTATAGGCATGTTCATGCGATGCGTGTGGTAAAAATGTCTTTCTTCTTCAGTGCATTAATACGCAAGTTGCTGGCAGAGACCAAATCACGGTATGGTTATTTATTTTTGCTTATTTATTTGATTGCTTTTGCGACGAGTAAGCAGTACCGTCCCGGTATATCGAGACGACAGGTAGCCTGGTAAGCGGTGTGAGACATGCAAGACCAACACGAAGGCTTAGTAGCTCAATATAGGTATGTGAGCTGCAGTAGTACTCAGCGTTTATTGGACAAACGAAAGCTTCAGTGCCAGAGCTCACTTTCGAGAAGAATCCAGGAAACCCCAGCTGACACTGAGTGATTGTAGTTTTCTTTAGCTAGTTCCCGCCTGATTCCACATTAGCCCCTGACCTGGTCAATACTTGTGGGGCTATCACTCGGCCAAACTGCTGTAGCAACGCATAATGGACGTTGACGCCGCTGTTTTGGATTAACACGGCTCAAGCTGATGAGGCTCCTCTTGCTTTACTATTATAATAGTCGCTAATTAGCGCATGGAGCAACAGTTTGCGAATCCCTCAAGGCGATGTACAGGTGAACAGGAGTCTACTGCATTAGCGTTGACGCCGACCAAATTTCCTAGTTATGTCCCATCGAATCCTTTCGCTTGATCCTTTGGGACGAACTGCCGTGCCTTCATCTAAAGTCCATTGCCTCTGAAAAGGAGAAGGCGAACGATGTATTCACGGGGTTTGAATGACCACGCGTTATGCATAAGACGCGTTACTACTGCAGGTTACTCCGCAGTACATTGTTTGTGGAGTAAGCATCAAGGTTAATATTGTAGCATGAATGGACGACGTTACTCTTTGGTGCCACGAGACGGCTCCCCTTGACTTGAAGACTGCCTTTGTGTTTCTGAATGGGTGACGGCCCGATTCGCGTGCTCTAAGCTTTGATGTCGATCTTGACTCCATCTTGAATGTGCAGCTGAGCTTGGCACCGATCGTTTTGATCTACAAATGGTACGCTGGCACCAAATGGGCGACGAGAGACAGTATTGCGTCACCTGTAGATGTCTGAGTGACGGCACTGTGACCGTGGCACTCGCAGTGGAGAAATCATTCGACAGCAGCGTGGTGACATCTGAGACATGGTCTCGTGAAGATATCGGGAAATTAATCAACCTGCGAATGGAGTGACGTAAGGGGCATCGTGTCTAGCTATATGCAGTTTAAGCAATTTCCTTTTGAGACAGTCTTTGGTGTTGGCACCAACAAACGTCAAATGCAACGGTGCTCGATAGAGAAAGTTAACTAATTATATGTATCTGACAGTCCTATCCTTCTGCATTATATGTAACAAAATGTAACAGTTTCTTCCTATTTCATTAGGCACGAGAGGAGAAGAACATTGTAGTAGAAATCACCAATCATCAATTCGTACAATTTCTTTCCATTCAATTATCGAGTACTTCTATGATCGTTGACTTGATCTATACATATGCCACTATAACAGGCCAAAATCCAGTCAGTATATGTATGCTATTCCAACCAATCGTGGATTTACAAACTAATATCGACCCTCCAGTGGGCTACAAATCGCCCGTCCAAACAATCTTTACACAATACCATCTGGACCCAGTGGCATCTCATTTCCCGAAATTATGCACTGCCTCATAATCCTCACCTCATCTTCTGCCAGCGTACCAACCACCGAATGGAGAAGCCCTCGATTGTGGAATATGGCAAAGTCCCCTTCTTGCCAGTCATGTGTATAAACTAACTGCGGTGCTATTCCAGGCCTCTGAAATTGATACAAGATATCACGAACCCGCTCCAAGTCGTCGATAATTTCCCCATTTCCAAGATGCAGCCGCCTCGCAACAGATGAGTGGACTTGCAGTGCGAGTCGACCAGTCACGGGGTTTCGCCAGCACATGGGGAGGATCTGTATAGAGGCCGGATCGATAGGCGGCAGCTCGTCGTCGTCGAGTTCCAGGCCTTCAGAGACGAGGCCCAGCCCAGTAGGATGCGACTTGGCCGATGCCATCCACAGATATGGGTGAGCAGCATACTCGACCTTGGTAGATCGTGCAAATGCCTTGTCTTCCTCTGACAGCAGGTCGTACATCGTCTCTCCACTGGCGAATGCGATTGTCCCCAGCGGAGCTACCAACTCGTCCCCGGTGCCATCATCATATTGAATCGTCTGCATGCGTCTCTTTGGAAGTTTGACGGCGAGGATCGTGGTGGCAACAGGCGGAGGGGCGCCGTATAAGTCAGCGTCGATATGCCAGCGGTAAAATCGGGTATATTTCAAAGCGTTTCGGTCTTCTATAACTGTGGAATGAGACGAGCGGTGATGCGGGTATTGCAGTTTCAAATTCCTGGCTCCCTCATGCTCACGAACGAAGCCGTTGCCAATGATTTGGACCTGCGGCTGATGCGGAACTGTGTTAAGGTCTGGGCTTAAGAGGAAGCTTTTGGCATTGTCTTGGTCCTTGTGACGAGAGGAAATCATGGCAGCTGAATTGAGACGCTGCGTAAACTCGTATTGAGCCCGTGGCGATAGATTTCCTTGATCTTTCAACACCAGAACGTGGTGCTTATAAAAGGCCTCTGTGAGAATCTCAATGCCGGCATCTGATGGTAGAACTAATGTCAGTTATACGAGCTTGTCGACTCTGTGACTAGGTAGAATTATTTACCGGACAAGTCCTCCAAGTCAATGCCGGAGACATTGGCTCCAAAGCTGACGCTGCTTCCTTGGGGATGGACCATAGGCTCGACTTTTACGTGAGAAGCCATTTTACCGTTGTACTGTTTGATGATGGGATATTTGACGGCAAACAACTGCGAGGCTGCTCTTGGATAGCGCCATCCTTCTAGCTTTTGGACGGATTCCGTGTTTTATAGATGCTCCTAGTCGTGTTATACCAGAGAACCGTCCAGATGTAATTGTGTGTATCTCGAGTATCCGGTGGAACCCGAAAGTCGCCTTGTGGAGCCATTCCCAGCGGCGATTAGTGAAAGCCCCAAGACCTGGGGTACTGTTGCCCAGAAGAGTTTTAGCGTTTAGCATTATCATCACTTAGAGGCCTTGCTAACTCGCTGAGCAAAGCGCTATCAGGAGCCGCCACCGAGATGTTATTCCTTCCAGTCATGTTCGGAACAGATAAACCGCGTGTTGTAGATACCAAGTTAGTAATGGCAACGTAAAACGACGAGGGAATCAGACTGGAATTACTAATTCTGCTTGGAAACTTGAACGGGACGGTTCTCGACATTATAAACCCCAGTGATCGACAACCGATAGTTGATAGTGATGCACTCATCTTGGGCTATCCATAGTTTATATGGCGTCTGAAAGAGTGGAACACACTCATCCTATTCTCTGTGCTTGATTAATATTCAAACCTATTTTCGCTCTTACTGTCAATAGAGAACAAGAGAAAAGCTCTCAAGACTTTCAGAATACCAGCGCTCAACTCCAATTCGTGTCTCAATGGCTCCATCTCAGATACACAGCAAGGCTCTCTCATCATCGCTCACAAGTTAGAAGTCGTCTTCAAATGCCGGGTAATTGACTTCATTCTAGACTGAGACTGAGCCCGAGTATGGCGGTATTCGCAAGTCAGATTCTAGTCTCCACCCCAAAGGCCGGTGGTCAATGCAAAACGAGTCTAACTTTGCAGTTTATCTACAGCAGAGTGTTGACTTTTAACCTTGAACGGCAGTGCGAGCCGAGGTAAACGCCAGATGAGAATAGATTTGCAAGGTTGGAGAACTCTTAAACCTCATTCCACATTTTAAAATGATAGAGGCATACCCATACCCCATGTATATTTTATTGTTCTCTCTCAAGTAGGACACATTTCCAAGTTCATCCCTCAGTGTGTTTGACATCTTGTAAAACTGGCGACCCATAAAAAGAGGGCTGATATCGAAATGTGGAATATGCGACCACTGCTGTAATGCATACAAGGCAACAAAGCGCTCTCAGCGGAATGTGGGGATCAGAAGCTTTCTACACCGGTTGATCATTCTTCTACTTCTACGACGTAACCGATTCGCTATTGCAGCAACAATCTAAAGATATTTTGCAAGCAGTGCTATGTGGTAAGTGTTTATTAATCGCAATATCAGAAAAGGAGAAGGCACAGAATGTAAAGTTCAAGCACAGTCTCACATCAGATCGAATATCGGATCTCGGGCGCTATGCCGAACGGGATATTATCCGCTGGTTTAACTTTCAGTAGCCAAATAAACGGCGAGACTAATGAATGCATATACAGTCATGCATTGTCAGCAGCATCAGAGCTCAAGTGGATGGAAGGTCCGAAAACGTAGAGGAGGTATAGAAATTCATTAGTTTACGATAGCACACAGACGGTTTCCTGGAGGAGATGGCTGAGCTTGGTGAGTGTACAGAATCACAAATGACAGCAGTAGCAAACCTATTGTAGGCTACTCTTCATGATAGAAGCCCAATTCAATACCGTCATAGGATAAGCTATACCTACCTGGAATGACAAAGTTGGGGAACTCTCAAGGGTGGTATACGGACTTGAGGATAATATATTTAGCACTCAACCTCGAATGCTCGGACCTGTATCAAAGCGTCTGATGATCTGATGCTCCACAACTTGTTTCATTATTACTGCGAGTCCACGCAAACGCATTGGACAATGAAGACGAGCGTCGGGTCATGGGCAGATCTCCCGCGTCTGCCAAGGAATCTAAAACTTTCCAGAAATGCTGGCCATACCCCTCTATAGGCATAAGCCTGTTCTAGCTGGCTCTTGAATATCCTCGCAGATCTTGCTCCACTATGCAAGAGGTTTCGGTGCATAATCTCTGCATGCTCACTTGCCTTGGGAGTGGAGGCAAATGCTGACGCGCAATTTTTCTCCTTGGCCAGCGGGTAAGCACATGTAATGTTGTGATCGCAAAGGATCGCAAAGGATCGCTCGCCCGCCTGTGGAGGCGTAAGACGGTGTGCATCCTTTTTCCCTGGCCATCGGACAAGGGTGTCGAATGTCCTGATGCACGGCTTTTGCACTTCTTCTGGCAGCAAAGATTTTGCCCCAATGCTCATCTCGTCTGGCAGAACAAGGGCGGCGTTTCTCTTGCGTGGAATTGCGCAGTTTTGCTGGCTGAGAAGCGTGCGGTTCAATGCTCAGCGCCTGCAAGAGGGCAACGATGTTGGTTGCGAGACGGCATTGCTTGGAGAGGCTTTGTCTGCTGTACCAGATAGAACCAGATAAATAGATGCGTGGCTCAGGTAGCGATACGTGCGAATTGGCAGGGAATTGAGCGAGTCTTGATTACTCCGATCACGGCATTCGACGATGTTGCATCAGCACCTTCAAGGTCCAAATGGATGTCGAAATCTGACGCTTACTGCACGTGACGCATCACGTGCGCTGCTTATTTTTCTTTTGATCGGAGAGTTTATCGACCAGGCCATTGTCGAACCTTACTTTGCCCACGCAAGTGACTCATTGTGACTCAGAACGTTTGGTTGTTGGCCTTGATATATCAGCAGATCCGGCGTCAATCGTCTTTGCACAACCAATTCCTCCAACGGCCCATCCCAATTGCCCGCCATGTCGACCTTTGGGCAGTTTCTGCGTGTAACGACGTACGGCGAGAGGTCAGTATCTGTTCCGAGCTAGGATAGCGCTGGGCCGCTAATTCGCCGCTGTAGTCACTGTCCCAGCGTGGGATGCATTGTCGACAACTTCCCGCCCGGCGTCCCGGTCTCTGAAGAGATTATCCAGCCTCAGGTGAGTTTTCTAGCATGTAGAACAGCCATGACGCTTTCTACGGACTTTCTAGGGGCTTTCTAGGGACTTTCTAGGGACTTTGTAGCTCAAAAATTTCCAGGTCACTCGCCGTCGTCCCGGCCAAAGCTCCATCACGACGCCGCGGAATGAGGCCGACATTGTGTCAATCCAGTCCGGAGTCGAGGGCGGCGTCACGCTCGGCACCCCGATAGCCATGGTGGTCAAGAACAAGGACTTCCGCCCCGCAGACTACAAGGGCGACACCATGAAGCAGTATCCCCGCCCCAGCCACGCCGACTTCACCTACCTGGAAAAGTACGGCGTTCGTGCATCCTCAGGTGGCGGCCGTTCGAGTGCGCGGGAGACCATCGGCCGAGTGGCGGCTGGCGCTCTTTGCGAGCACTACCTCAAGCTTGCCCACGGAATCGAGATTGTTGCCTGGGTTTCGTCTGTCGGCAACATTCACCACATCCCGCCCACCCCCGAGTATCCTTCCACCTCTCACAACCCCAAGTTCCTCCAGCTGCTGCAGGAGGTTACACGGGAAACCGTTGACAAGACGGTTGTCCGGTGTCCAGACGCGGAAGTGGCTGCCAAGATGGAGCAGAGCATTGCCGACTTCCGAGATCGCCAGGACAGCATTGGAGGCACAGTGACGTGTGTCATTCGAAACGTCCCGACTGGACTTGGCGAGCCCGTGTTTTCCAAGCTGGAGGCCACACTGGCCCACGGCATGCTCAGCATTCCGGCCACAAAGGGATTCGAAATCGGCTCCGGATTTGAAGGAACAGAGATTCCCGGCTCTGCCCACAACGACATGTTTATCCGCAACCCCAACGCTGAATCCGATTCCAAGAATGGATTTGCAAAGCCAAAGCTCACAACCGCCACCAACAACAGTGGAGGTATCCAGGGAGGAATTACAAACGGCGCGCCCATCTATTTCCGCGTCGCTTTCAAGCCCCCTGCGACGATTGGACTGCCTCAGGAGACGGTCACATTTGAAGGAGAGACTGATGGGCTTCTAGAGGCCAAGGGCCGTCACGATCCCTGCGTTGTTCCCCGTAGGTCACCACCCTCAGCGATGAAACTGACTCTGCTAACCACGTTTAGGCGCTGTTCCAATCGTCGAGGCCATGGCTTCAATCTGCATTATGGATGCTCTTTTGTTGCAGGGCGGCAGAAGGATGGCGGTGCTTGCGCCATGAATGAATGAATGAATGATCAAAGTGTAGTATCTTGAAAGAAGATTGATCTGGAATCAAACAAAAGCTTTTCTATTGTATATTCAAGACATTTCCTCCTACGCATATAGAGATGTATTACCATTTACACAGTCCTGGGCCCTGATTCAATTCATTCAATTTTAAACTAGCACCAGCATGCCGCTATACTTCCTTGGGCAGTTTTTTTTTTGCAGGGTCTCCCACGGTGGAAATCTTTAAGCCCGAGATCGGCGTTGTATCGAAGCTAGCAGGGGCCGCAAAAATGCCTGCCATAGGGATAGTTGCTAGTTTTTCTGGTGGATTTGCTTATTGGACTAATTGATTAGCAGCCTCGACTTTTTGTACTGTCAAAGGCGAAATGGGTGTCCTCTTTTGTTAAATAAGGATAATAGTAGGTAGCCAATTTTAGGCAGAGCTGTAGCGGCGCACTAAGTTTGTTATGTATAAGGGAAGTACCACACTAGGTACTTGTACCGTTATATTCTGACAGAATTTTAAGAGCCATTTCTGGACGTTATCACATTTCACATCCACCCTCCACTCCCAGTGTACAGGGGCGCATTATAAAATCGACAGCTTCAAATTGACTTTTAGCGCATATATCATACTGTAACAAATCCTGTAAGACTATTTGAAAAGCAGCCTTTTAGATTCTGTTTGTAATTCAGTATTAATCTCAGCTGGGAGCCGTAAAACAGCCCGATGGCGTATGAATTGATTGGCTTATTATAAGCAACAAGGCACAGGAATACAGCTATAGTACTATGGCAATGCTCAGCCCTATGAACCCCCCGCACATGTCTTACACTAACTGTACCTCTCTAGATACCGCAAAGTTCAAAATGGGCGTCCCGGGTTTTCTTAGTTAATTTAGTAACAAATGACGGCTACTTATGGACTAAGGCTTTCTACAAGCTGATCATAGCAACGCCTCCGGAGGCTGCAAATTGCAGTCTAATAAACATGCTAATACAGGTAGGACCAAAAACTTGAAATGGGTGTCGCAGGTCCTGTACCCGTAACATATTATCACAAACAATAAGCCAATTCTAGCTCATAAGAAATCCACATGCACAGTCATGTGCGTGTCAGCTCACAAGCGACAGTCTGTGCCTCTAAAGATGCGAGAAAGTTCGTCTTGCACACTCTCAAGATACTGTAAATCAACGTAGTCTCCAACGACCTTCACTTTGCGAAGTTATTTAAAAAAGAGAAAGACGTGTCACGCTTAGAGATTATAACTATGAATATGGCCCCGAACCCGACATCCTAAACACCACCACTCTCCCTGAACCATTACCCAGAGCTATAACTACATCCGCTAACAGCAGCTGCGGTGATATAGACAGCGGTGCATGATGCCATAAAACCAACATGGAAAGCTGGTATTCGGGAGAAAGCCACAATATATTATGCCCATTCCAGGTGATCCCACATTTATTAGTGCTTAGGCCATAACCAAAATAGTTTGCCTTATCAGCATCATTAACAATAGGTTGGCGTTAATCCTGACCCTGAGTTAGATCTAAATCTAGAGATAGAGCTAGAGCCACTATTATAGATTGGACTTCAGTTTGAGGTTCTATGCCCAATTTTATAGGGCCAATTTCGGTATGCAGGTATAAGGCCATATCGTCAAAGGATATGGTATGCATTACGGCGCTACTCTTAAAATTTTGTTGCTCTTTGCCTGTCGCCACATCCCAGATTTCTATAGGTCCCAAACAAAGCGCCGCACCTGGATGATGAGCAGCGTATGCTGATAGCAACAATGTGCTGCTGGAAATGGGCCACCAGCTGCTCTAGATTAGGCTAATCAACGTTCTTGGAAATTGGACGTATTCGAGTTTGCCCATAGAAGTGAACCAATAGCGAATGATGGAAGCAGAGAGAAGATTGCTTGCAGAACACCAATCACCGGGCCATAGAAGATAGTGTCAACCCCCGCACCTCATACTCCTCTCAACCCAATCCAGTGCGACTAAATGTTCAGTGCTTACCGCTCTGAACAACGCTAATTTCAGATAACATCTGTCGATTTAATCAAAATGACCCGTGTGAGTGTTGTTTCTGCGTTCTTATCGGTCCCAAACTCTAGCGACGCTACCGAATGGCGCTTCCATCCTGATGCAGAGTCCGAGATAACCACTCTGGCAGCCTGGCGTCAGATCCGGCAACTGCAGAGGGAACCCCTTTCTTCAACCAAGGATGGTGAAGACGATCTCGATGAGTCCATTGACGATGAAGAGTGTACCAATCTTCTCGCTCCAGCATCCCTGGATGGCGATTCCGGAATTAAAAAAGGCTTTCTCGACCGACTTGCGGAGCTCCTCTGCTGCAGGAAAGAGCCTTCACTGATTACTAGCACGGCATTACTTTACAATGACGAGGAGGTGACTATCGTGGCTGCTCGGAACTCACCTACGAACGGGAAAACTTGGTCAGATGAGGACATCATGATGCTCGAATGCTTGGCCGTACTCCTCGAGCGAATTTCTTCTGATGGTTTGTATCCGTTCCAGCAAGTTGCTACGCCTTTAATTTCACTAACTCCTGGCATAGATATTTTCGAGTCAGACCCACTCCCGGCGCTCCGGAGCACCTTGGTGGGATATTATAGCCAAAGAATTCGGCACCACGCCAAAGAAGCGATGTCTATCGAGGGAGGAAAGACGGGATTGAACTTCTTTAAAGGCGACGAAGGGTGTCGTGGAGTTGCTTCCGGCCAACAGGCTGTTTCTCAGTTTGCTAATTGTGTCGAGCACCTATCGCATAACACAGACTTCTACGCCGAACTGGAGGCCAACCTGACACCAAAGAAGCTTCGTCGTGTCGTGGAAGAATTGGCGTTTATCCGCAGGCCGATGCAAGGCGCAGACGCGTTTGTTCATGTAGCTCAGCAATGCTCTGGTTTTCGTAACATCAAGATTACCTTGTTGGATAGTCTTCCACCAAGGAAGGTTGAGCAATGGCACTTGTCTGGGGAAGAGTTTCCGGCCGCAACACGCCTAGAGCCCAAATTTGGCAACTTAATCAGTAAACTCAAGCACGTCCATGCTGAGATGATGCTGATGGCATATCTTAGTTCTAGGATCCCTAGAACAGATGTTTTCCCTTATCTCGGGATCAGCAAGAAGATATGCCTTCTCTGCGGTCATATGCTTCGGGAAATGGGCCAGTTTGAAACTCGGGGGAATCATGGGAAGTGTTACTCTCAATGGACACTCCCCTCTGTACTCTGGATCAACTCTGAGGACGCCAAGAAATTGTGCAAATCTGTTCAATATATAAGGGATAGTCTTCGGAGTATGGATGAAGCGTCTCACAGAGATGCAGAGAAGGAATCAATGATTGCAGCCGCAGTTCCGCCCGCTTATGCAAGGACGCAAACGATCTTTAATAGCGTGGTTGAGGATCCAAGATTTCTAGCGAGGGAGGCAGAGTGGTTTACCATGTCTCACAAGCGTAACATAGAAGCCAAGTACGTTGTTGAGTTTTGGTACATCTATAACTACTGACGCGGGCCAATTCGCCTGTTAGGGGCGAGATCAGCATTGTCAACTCCGAAGCTACGTGGGATATCACGGATATGCCGAGGGTTATTGCCGGAGGTCCCAAAAGCGAGGACGCTACTCCAACCGCCTGCGCCTTCTGCAAGAACAGTTTGGAACTCGCCCATAGTTGTAAGAAGTGTGGGGTTGCCACCTACTGTGACCTTGATTGCCACAGCTCTGACTGGTATCGACACAAATTTTCCTGCAGCTTAGGAAGACCGATAGATCCTACGGACTATTTAGTTCTTGCCTGTCACACGAACCAATTTCCCCAAGAAGATAATGTAATCAAGCAATATGGCTTTTTGTGCTTCACCTCCGGATATTGTCGATGGAGGCTCTTTGAGCTTTACCGCCGGCTGGTAACAAAGTGGAAGGTTGACGAGGAAGAACTGCGAAGCGCGGTGGAACTGAACAGGCTTAAGGAGATGCTTACGGCCCGATGCTCTCAAACCGGAGATCCAGCCATGCTGAGCGATATGAAGTGGCTAGAGAGCGAGGAGGTATTCAGAGCTAACGGCGAAGGACCGGAAATTACCGCTCTCTTCAATGCGGCTCAAAAACAATTTTTAAATCCTCAGGATAGAAAACTACCACTCGTCGAACTTCAGCCTCTTGAAAAGCGACAAGCCCTTATCTTCTACGCCCAGATCTGCAATGGATTCATGCCGGATGTGGATGAGGACCACTGGATCTCATTGGGTTTTTGCACGGCGGCCGACCCTGACTCGGAACAGCGACTTGCTTCCGCATATAGGTTGCTTGTCGGGCGATGCTCGTTCGATGAGTTCTGGAATGCCATGTCAGAGTCTAGAATAGTGGAATTGTTTGGCAAATATGGGCTTGCGGACCGAATCTCGAATATGCGCAACTTTAAAATCTTAATGGCCATAGTACTTAGACGGCATCAAAGTGTGTGGGAACTTAAGCGATTCACACGTATGAACGTGGCTGATCCATTCCGGGCGGTAATCGTGGATTACGGATTCATGAATTGCGAAGATGCGCGCCATCGGATGCAGCTTCGAGGAATGTACCGGGAGTACTTTGAACGGGGCGAGGACGAGATGAGGCTTCACGAGGCATGTATTGCCGGGGAGTTAGCGAACTTCCTCGAATCGATCTTTGGCAGCCTTGGAGTGCCTCCCCATCTTCTTTCAAATCCTTATCCGTTGGAAAATTGTCCTTTGATAGGCATGGTGACGAAATATGTTATCATGTGTCCTGAGTCTGCGTTGGATCAGGTTAGAGCTCTGAAGGGCAGTTCCACGGAGGGAGCAGAGATTTTTACTATTCCAGACGCCGACGACGCGGCGATGATAAGGTTTATCCATGAAAAAGCTGCATTTCTAGGGACAGGACTGAGGAAACGGTATTATTCCGGCTCAGATGGCAAAGTCATTATGGAGTTAGCATAGGAGTACTGAACCAGAGACTTCTGAAAGTAGCGTAACTTTTTGACATGAAACCGTCAATCTTAAGACCCACCAAGACAACCATCCTTGTTGACTATTATAATTGACTATTACAAGTGCCTGAAGTGATTGAAATGTGGATGGATGGTTGGATCTGTGAGTTAAGTAGCGGCAATCCACATGAATATGGTAGAGATCTTGTTTTATCGCTTGCCCTTTTATAGGTGTTTTGCCAGGAAACCCTGTTCGAGACCGTAGCAAAAGTTGCTTTAAAAGAGAGCAAAAGGGCCCTTCAAATGCTGGGTCTCCCGATTCCGCAGCGGATAGTTGGCAGGTATTTCAGATAATTGATTAAGCTGACTAGCCTCAGAAAATCAACAAAGACGGAGAGAGTTTTGGTCTTAACTGGGGTAACAGGCTAAACCTTCCCTACGTCTACCTGTAAAACAGCGGCTGGGTCATTAAGCTTGGCCCGGCATTGCTCCCTGTACTAGAGTCAGAGAGATACCAAGACCTTTAATGCATAAAATGTCAATTTACTAATATATAATCCTGATCCTACTTCAAGACTATAGCGGAAGACGCTATTTCTTGACCTGCCCAAGTTCCTGGATGCCATTTTCCAGCACATCAAGCTTCCTCTACACTCGCAAGCGCTCATCAGCAGACTCGGCATTCTCTAAAGCAGTTAAATTCACACTCTTATCGGCTGGATTACAAACTACCTCAGTGGAAAAGATATTTGGTAACTTTAGGAGGAGCCACTCCTTAATAGTAAGAACGTTAACGTTATCAATGACCTTTTTAGGAGCAACCTAGTCAGCACCATTCAGTTCTATCAGGGCAAATATATAGGGTCAAAACCTTCTCCGTTTCGTCCGCCTTGACGAGGATTTACTTACCTTATAGTAATTCAATATCATATCAGCTTCTATCGAGCACGAGAACCGATCCTTATCTGTCTTAATTAATATTAAAAGCTTGCTCACTAAGTTTTTGATGTAGAGCGTAGTAGCGACCTTCGAATCGGTAAGTTCTGTCTTAAAATAACTCTACAGCTTGGTTTCTATTGCCTTGCGGTTTCAGTTATTCTAAGATTTCGGAAAATTTTCGGTAAAATAGTCGTCGTATGTGAAAGATGTAGCTTGGTGGTTTTTTTGACTTTGGTTAACTATTATTTGAGTGCCGGACGAATAACACTTCCAGGATCCTGTCAGTAGTAACTATATATCGGATGTGATTGAAGATGGCTAATTGGATTGCCACCCAGCTGCCAGCCCGTAAATACCACTGAATTTTCTTTAGACAGTTAATGAATCAGACTCAAATTCAATCCCCTTGTAAATACCATTACGCTGGGAAACCTTCTTAAGGCTGGGTGCGGCGCCAAAAACGGCGGTACTAGATTGCATGATTCAGTTGCCATTGGCCTAAACCCCTGTGGCTGCCTTAAGGGGAAAGATTATGAGAACTCAGAAGCGCAAAGGTCTGATGTAAATGAGCTAAACCAAAACATAACAATAAGATATGGGATCATGGGTTTTAAGGCATTTCTCAAAAACAGGCCACGGGACTGTTTCTTTTTCTTAGAACTAGAAAAGATATGTAAAATAAGTAAGAACTGGCATTTCCCTCTGTTACTGTACCTATGACATCGAGTGTGTACTTTGAGACTACAGTCGGGTGGGAGACCAGCCATAGGTGTCAGCAAGTGGATCCCGCTTAAAATAGTTAACTAAATTTTTGGCGACACTTATGTCGCCCTTTGCTGTTCAGCGAGGAGTCGGTGGAGTAATATTACAATTACCCATCTCGGCATGAGGAAAATCGAAGCGTGAGGTTTTCTCTTTTACACCAGGCCCCAGGACAGAGCAGAATCTGTATTCAGGACAGTTAGTAGCCATGGCATACGCACTGCGATCCCTACCGACGACCGCAGATCGTAACGTGGCTGTGATAACAAGCAACAGAGCGGTTGTCATGAGCCTCGGTAACCCACGGCAGCAATCAGGCCAGATATATATGCGGTTGATCTACGAGGCTATAGAAAAGCTACGTGAAAGAGGGAACAGAGTGGCAATCGAATGGATCCCCGTAAGCGATGAGAATGAATTGGTGATGGTATGAAGTAATTCACTCGGTACTTCGGCAGTACCAGTGCCTCTCGCACTAGGCCACATAACACACTATAGCCCCACCAGACCTAATAAAGTTATCTAATAAGAGATGGACACCCATTTCGCATTTAACAGTATAATGTTACAAACCCAGTCAGCAGAAATAAATACACTAATGAGCCGATGAACGTAGCTGTTGCTGGTGAGATTGTCAGTTTCGAGCACCTTATTGGTAGATTTTGCAAATTGTCAGACGAGTATGGCTTTGAGGTTCGCGGGGCCTTCTGTAACACCATACCCAGGTAGTAAAGAGCGTAACACACTATAAGTCGAGATGTTCATGACGCTATAAGAAATCTTTGCAAGATACAAGCGGTAAAGAGCAATTATAGATTACTGCGATTGTGAGGCAGACAAAATGTCATGATTGAAACTGGAGATATTATTCTTTGTTTATTTCGCATTGAAATATAGCAATTTCTTTGGACTATTGCTTATACCGAGTTTAGTATACATCAT
The DNA here is from genome assembly GCA_021066465.1 of Trichoderma asperelloides. Taxonomy (NCBI): domain Eukaryota; kingdom Fungi; phylum Ascomycota; class Sordariomycetes; order Hypocreales; family Hypocreaceae; genus Trichoderma; species Trichoderma asperelloides. The sequence goes on along the minus strand of JAJKFY010000284.1, from coordinate 72,885 downwards.
AACCCATGACTCAGTGTAAGTGAACTGGGAAAAAAACATAGATTGTAGATTCACACCAACATTAACTAAATATACCACAATACAGTGAATAACACCAAATCTTCGAGTTGACCGAATATATTTTGCCTTTATTACGTTGTCATCTTGATCATAAATACGTGTCTCCCTAGCTCTGTTTTCTTTCTTCTGTTAACCTGCACCCCCACTATGGTCCATCAGAGCTAGAGTCCAGTAAATGGCGGCTGCCTCAATGCATACACAAGAATAAATGAAAAAAAAAAAACAAAATCTTCACTTCATCTGCTATTATGTATACCAAAATCCACAGAAATCCTTCCCGTGCCTGTATTGTCAGTGATTTCATCACGTGATGGAAATCAGCCGATGTAACCAACCCAAAGTCAGCCCATCCATCCTTCAGTTGGCCCCTTGAAAATGACGCACCATCATTCATCACTAACAACACCACAACTCCAATTCACAAGGCCGTCATTATGGCGACCAAAGCATTCTTTGACCCCGTGGCCGCATTGCGGGCGGCGCCGCTGCTCACTTCAACTTGCACCCTCTGGTGGGCGTGGGATGAGCACTTTTTCCTAAGCATCTTCAACAAGCCAGAGATCCGCAGCAAAAGCAATGAGCTGCTGCCGTCATATTTCCAAGACTTTTTCGAAGGAGGATTGAATCGGACACTTGGGCTTCTTACACTCACCATTTCATCCACCATGGCAACTTGTTTTGTAAACCACAACTATCACTGGGCCAACAAGTCTCTGCGGTGGTACACAGCCGGAATGGTATTGACTGCCGCCCATCTGGTCTTTGTGCCGGCCGTCGCACCAAAAATCAAGGCAATTGTTGAAGACACCTCCAAGGGAGAGAGCACCAAGGATCTGGAGGGCTGGCTGAGCGTCCACACGATTAGGTCTTTGACGGTTGATTTGGCGGCATGGGTTTGCTTTGTCATTGGCACTGCGCGCGAGATTCAATCCGATTGGGACTAAACGGGTTGGAATTGGAAATTATGATCATCTACTCTTTCTGGAGTCTAGCTGGTATCATCTCTGGATGGAAAGAGGTTGCTGGTTGGATCCGATGAGAACGCACACAACACCCTGTAATTTAGCTGGCAGCTAGCATCTTGATAAGCTTCAAAGTATTAAAAAAACACTATTGAACTCAATTAATTTATTTAGCGCTCTTTCGTGTATTTTCTCACTTGGTATTTTTGGTATGGAGATGCAACGTCAGCATAAAGCAGTCTCATTCCGCGTTATGGAGTACCACCTAGTTATTACTCTCATAATTTCTAGCCTCGAGTGTCTCGCATCATTCTCTATTTTGAAAGATACTTCTTTATCGAGAAGTTGATTCGAAGTTTTTCTTTGTTTGCGATTTTCATCTCGCTTCGGCAAACTCCGAGTTTTTCTAAAGCCGTGTCACAAAGCTCTGCTTAGTATAGACAGGATCGCCTGTCAGCCTTAAAATGAATTGGCCAATGAGGGTGACCACAGCATGAGATACGAAATATGCCTTGTGTCGTAACGCACTTCTGCGTTTCGCTATTCTCTTTAAGCACTAGTCTACTGCTCGTTCTCGTTCAGCTGCCGCTACGATTTACATACATATTCGGCGCCCCTCGTCATCGTTTAACTTGCTCGCTTGAAGTTGTGCTGCATTAGGGATACGTTACCGCCTGTAACATAATGAATTCAATTACTATGCTGCCGCTTGTGGGCGGACGCGAAGAGAAGCCGCAAGAGATGCAACAGCCACGAAAGAAGCATGCAAAACTATTCCACAAAAAGACTAGGACAGGCTGCCAGCGGTGTCGAGTTCGACGAGTCAAGGTACGAATGCAGCCCTCTTCGATCAGCCCTATGGCTGTGGAGAAGACGGCATTTGAATGACTCCTAACTAATGTAATGTTGTGAGATAGTGTGACGAAGCTAGGCCAATTTGTAACAATTGCACACGCCTTGACTTGGATTGCGAATATGCACAACCCTCTGCACCAAAGAAGAGCAGCGAAAGCAACTCGGCTCAGTCGTCGGCTTCTCCAAGCGGCGGTGAAGGCTTGATCAATTCAGACGGCGTGCTGCAGCTTGCGGAAACAACAGCACGACGGAAGCTCGAACTTGAGCTGTTCTATCATTATTCTGCCGTCATCGCACCAGTCCACAGTGTAGACAAGTTTTCTCAGGCGTTTCTAGGGCCATTCATGTGCCAGGCAGCTTTGCGGTCAGATGCTGTCCTATACGCAGTCTGCATGGTGGCAGCTCTCCATAAAGCGCACATATCCGGTGATGCCGGGTCGGAATACTTGGATCATTGCTTGACATATACGAATCTAACTCTCCAGTCGCACCACCAGCAGGTGGCCAATCTCGATCCCGATAATGTGGATTTTTCGTGCCTGACCTCTAGCCTGTTACGGGTTTACCGATATTATCAGCTACAAAATAGATCCTTGGAGCCGTATACGCCTCCTGTGGAGTGGTTGCGCATGTGCAACACCAGCAACATTGTGTTCCGCAAGGCATGGGCATTTATTGAAGAGAGACGTGAATCAGTCAGCGGCAGGCTAATGCTGGAAATCTCACAAAATCTGGAGGAAAAGAACAGAATGGAGCATTCTAATGAGCTGATACACCTGCTGCGGCGCCAAGAGCCCCATGAGCTGGAGGAACAATGGGATGACGATGTTCACAACGTGTATAAACGCACGCTGAGCTGTCTTGGTTGGCTCTGGAAACACAGATTCGACAGCGATCCTCCATACGGAGTGTCTAGACGACTCTTCCTTTTCCCCATGATAGCGGACGCCCAGTTTGTGATATTTGTAGAGGAACAGCGGCCGCGAGCCCTCGTCATACTGGCGCACTATTTTGCATTGCTTGCAATTATTCGTCAACTCTGGTTTGTTGGCGATGCTGGTCTCCGCGAAGCTCAAGCAATCGCGGCAGCGGTGCCCCCAGAGTGGCTGGGAATGCTGATACAGCCACTAGAGATATTGAAGGATCCATCTTTGCTGTGTAATATCCAGCCAAAAAGTTGACATAATTGTTAAATAGCACGTAATATCAAATCTCTGCAGGGAGCAGGGAGCAGGGAGCATGGAGCGATGACCACTCAGGATGAGGAACCAGTTCTGTCGCTTAAGAGCAATGGACAATCACCAATTATTAGCCACAGCCCTTGGCAGGAGTCGACGCAGGGGCTGATTTAACGCCGCAGTAAGCTCTTGTGGGCTCTTACGGGCTCTTGCGATTAGCCGTCGTTCTCGTTCAAGTTTGCGCTAACCTAGACGAAGTGGCGTAGACGAATCCGCCTGACGGCATAGTCACTTGAGGACGCTATATTGAACAGGGAAATTTTTAATGGGAGGGAGAATTGAAGGATCAAGAGGTAGTGAATGTAGTTGAAGATCTTGATTATCATTGTCGCAGCTGTAAATATGTATATATATGTGTTGTTCAATCTGCTATAACTATTTGATCTACTAGACATTCACTTTGCTTAACATTCCCGTTTCTTAAAGAGCTTAATAGCTGCCGAATCAACTGCATTTCCTTTGCTATTTACGCTTTCCTCGTCTTACAAAAACATCAAGTGCCAAGACTTACACAACCACAATGATAACCGACGGTCTCTCAGCAGCAAAACTCGCCATTTACTTGATTCTACTCCAGCCAGCGCTCTATTGTCTATGGAAGCACGGCAAAACAGGATTTCTTGGCTGGCTCTATGTCCAAATATTCTGTGTACTCCGCATAGCTACTGGCGGCATTGGTCTGCATGGGAACCAGACGGGGGAAGCAGCTGTGATTCTCAACAGCATAGGCTTGTCCCCTTTGCTTCTTTCGATTTCAGGAATATTGCACGAAGCGTGAGTCTATAATTTGTCCCGTGAATACTTGCTATGAGTGTCTTTTGCTAATTTGAGATTACATCAGTCGACGGGCTGTGAACCCGCGCCTGAACAGAAAGCTTGACATTATACTAGAAATCAAGTATCACGGCATTGTCGCTCTGGGAATGGTTTTGACAATTATAGCTGTTGTCCACCTTTTAAACGGTGGCGATGTGTCAAAAAGTAAACCGTTGCTCAACGCCGGCTCGGCCATATCGTGCGTTGCTTGGCTACTTGCCGTTCTCTGGGCACTTTGGTCGCATTCCATGAATCGCCGATTTTCGTCATACTCGGATATGCAAACATCGGAAAACGGTAAAATGGTTAGTAACTTTGAGCCCTCTTTTGACTATGCAAGTTGCTGATGTACCCGTTTTCCTAGCTACTCAATGGAGTGTTTATCGCATTGCCATTTGTTGGAATCCGCCTTGTTTACGGCATTGCATTTCTACAAATGACAATTTCCCACCCGGATTCGAGTTTCCTAACGTCAAAGGCCGTCCAAGTTTGCCTCAGTTTTCTTCCCGAGCTGGCATGTATCACGAGCCTTCTTTCGGTCGGCGTCTTGACTCGTTCCTTGAGATCTGACTTGAAGAAGAGGGAGCAAGAGGCAGTTCAATTGGTGTCTAGTCAAGATGTTGGACTACAGCAGTCGACAGAGTACAAGTAAATTTGGGTTTCTGGACTGCCATAAGAGACCACATGCTTTATCGACACATTCCGTCCTTAACCCAACCATGTTGCTTGTTAAATACATGCAGAACATAGACATGTTGCAGACCTTTGCCTCAGCATCATATTGTAAGCTTGAGCTGCTGAGTCCACAAGCACTATCTTGTGCACTTTATATTTGCTATTGCATGCCCGATACCAATGCATCAACGCGTCTTTCTTATTCAATGTTATCTCCTACTTATTTAATAATACAATTATGCTCAAAGAGAAGCTATACATAGAGTTTCATAGCGTTGTTGTTCGATTTTAAACAATATATAAAGTTTTCGGGAAGCATCCCATTTGTGTCAATCATGCGATTCGCTTTGTTTCCCGTGTGCTTAGCTTTGCCTGCACTATTCTCAGCAACCAATGCAAAAGGTAATGCCTCGGGCTAGTTACAAATTTCCCAAGATATTTTAATCACTGTACTTCATATTTCTCCGCCAGTCCCTTCTCAGTTAGGGCACTAACGAACAAAATACCCCTCATTATAGCGAGCCAACACGCCGTTACCGTTTTCATTGTACTTGGTTATCGTGGTTATAAAATATAAAATAGATAACTTATATTGCCACATATACTTCGTATAGAAAGCACGAGATTCATGTCCGCACCCCGCATTCTTTTTAACCTTGACTATCCAGGCTTGATCTGCTATGGATAAAGTCTGGTTCAAGCTTCGGCAGACTCACTATCCGCCTGGTCCAGAGGAAATCATCCTTGCTGGCGATGGAGACGACTCCCAGGCTCCTCTTTGTTTAGGTCACTGCATCGCCGACCTCAAACACTTGGACTTTCCAATCAATTCTGGCGCTGTGCTACCGTTTCCGCAGCGCATGAACGTCTTCTCGTCGCATATCATCGACTTCAAATGGGAGCGCAAGCGTGGCTTCGCAACATCGCTGGCTCTCGCCACTAGCGCACCTATCGCCGCATCCCTGGGCTTGCTGACAGTCAAGGCGAGTATCAGTGTCGCGTTCAAGAGGTCCGTTAACAAGTACGAAGAATACAACCGCCTCGATACATATATTGTTCAGCCCAATTCTCGCTATATCCAGCAGTGCCTAGAAAGAGAAGAGCTTAAAGAATACATTGGCGACAAGGCGAATTGGTCATTCTTCATGATTACGGGCCTCCGCGTGGCACGAGCGGGAAAGAGGTCGAGCACAGCCATGAAGAATGTAGAAGTTAAAGGGGGCCCTGATGCGTGAGTCCTAGACCATCTTATACCTCAAATATTAAATATGCTGGAGTCTAAATGCTAGTTTGCTTATGTAGTGATCTATCAACCGCGGCAACTAGCGAAGTTACCAACACAAATAATGCGGCTTGGGAAAACAACACCAAAGAAGGCCAACTTTCGGATTTTGTTTGGGCTATCCGTCTCGCCAAAGTACACAAGGGGTTTCTCATGACAGACTGGTCTGTTGACACTTGTACACATCGCGCTACCTTTCATATGGAGAGCGGACAAGAAGTCGACGTTGGTGCTGTTGTTAAAAACGAAGGACTAGACTCCTTTCAGGTCGTTGAAGATGACGATCTTGGTGAAGCTATTGTGTTGGACGAGGAACTGCTAGGGGGTGAAAACTGAGAGAACTGCGATAATAACTCTTCTAATCTATATAACCTGTCATTTACTTTGTTTAAACAAACTGTGCTTGTTTTAACATTGAATAGTCCCCTTTGATTTTTTGTGGAAAGATGTGTACTCAGTTGGCCTGATCCATCGCCCTTGACAGACTTTCCCTAATATACTCTCTCATTTGCTGCAAGCTCATACCAGCGAAATCTGACGGAAGTAATTTCAGTGGCATGATGCACTTAAATTCTCCCGCCCGCTCAGATATGGCGTTGAATATGGCAATCATTCCAAGCATTTTGCTGACATCAGCCACCCTAAAGATGGACTGGCAGTTATCTTGGTGCCGCGTAAAGTCAATGATGAGCGCCGCAAGCCCTGCTGCCGCGGCCGTGGCAGTGCTGGTGCCGCGTACTCGCTGATTTGCATCGCCAGGATGCTGAAAGTCTTCGCCGAGGATAGCAAAGTTGTGCGCGTCTGGCCGCCGCTCTGGATTGAAATGAGACGCTCGGTTATGAGTATCAGTGGAAAACACGCATATGGTGTAGAGATTGTGCCGCGCCGGAAAGGCCACGGGCCCCAAATTACCCCAGTTGGATGCGGCGGCGAAGACAAGTTTGTTGGCGGCGCTGGCCTTTTGTACGGCATCCTGTAGCCTGGGAGAGTGGTAGAGGAAGCCAGCCGATATACTGATAATGTCAACATCAATGTCAGGTGTTATTGCCCATTCGATGGCCTGCGTGTGATTTCAAGTCAGTCGACCTACTTTCGATGCATAGGTATATAACACTGGGCTAGACCTACCTGAGCCATCAATTCAGGCTCTGTCTTATCGTCAGTGTCATCAGAGTTGAATGCCCTAGCAACATACAGCTCGCATTTCTCATAGATTGACATGATGATGCTGGCAGATATTGTGCCATGCCAGGTATTATCACACATGCTAGTAGAGCCTGGATTCACAAAATCTTTATACACCTTGATCTTTGTGAATCCCTTGACTCCTAGTTTGAAGCCCGTGTCAATGACACAGATCTTGACTGAGTTGTATGTACCTTTGGCAGAAGCTGGCAACTCCATAACAGCCTTCAACCGGTCGATCTTGTCAAACCATTCGTCAGAGGAAACCTTTCTCTCGCTGATGAATGTTACTTTACTCGCCTTTTAATTTCATATACTAGTGATCCTATAATTTACTGACCTTAATACTTGCGGTCCGCCCAGACTTCGCGGCTGCTCTAGCTTGCCGTTTTTGCCTCGTGTAATCAGCTTTTTCCAGTTGGTTTGCTGGACAACAGGGGTGTTGGTACCATCGTCGTCATGGGTCCAAAAATTGATAAGATCTAGTGAGCCGAGGAGACCCCGTTGCGCAATTTTCAGAATGGAAAAGTCGACTGAGAATTATCAGCTCACTCAAATTCTAGATAAAATGTTTCAATTCAGAGCGCTATACTTACAATCTAGACATATAGAACTAGGTCGGTTTTTTCTTTTCACTACCATACGAGTTTTATTCTTTGTAAATCCTTTAACATCTGAGGAGATGACAGATATATCAACATCCTGACGTATAAATGATTCTGGAACAAATCTTTGCCGCAATGTCGTAGAATCTCTGCCACAGCGTATGTAAGTATATGTACAGATCTATAATCTCATTGCAGTAGCCTTCGTGTTAATTATATGGGGTTCTTACTGATGGTATACTTCATATTCAAATGCCAACTTTCGTTGAGCATACAGCTGATGCAGCCGATCTCTCATGGCTTCGACGTACGACTTCCAATTCACCGCATCTATAAGAATCTGGATCTTGAGTATAGAGCAAATGAATCAGATTTGATTCTAGAGATGTCATACGAACCGTCTCTCTTATTGAAACCAAAGCTTATTCCAGAAAGGTCGAAAGGGGCTCTACCTTGGCGCATGCTAACCCTAGACAGTATTACCCACAAGGGCCGCCCTTGCGTTGCCCCATCAGTGATAATTGAGTCTTTGGATACTAAAACAATTGTCGTCAATTATATCAATTATCAAAATCCCACAGAGCATCTGTTCAAATATGTACGACTTACCAAGTATTCTAAAGTCGTCAATGCTCGCTTCTTTGCGGTCCCTGAAAATCTCTATTTCAAATACTGGACATGGGAGTAACTCAAGAGATTTGATCCTATATGTGTCTTTCGGCCTAGTTGCGACTGAGTAGTGTCTCATTTGAACACCCTGGAGCTGCCAAGCAAGCTTGACTATATTATTAGATATGTGGAATTCCAGCTGCGATGGTAGTTTATTTTGAAAGGCCTCGAACGCCCTTAGGAACTATTAGCAATGAATCAAAGATGTAATCGATTCAATCGCAAAATTACATACGGCACGGAGATCAAGCTGTACACTAGCTCTTCCTCAAATACTATCTCCTTGTGTTTGGGATCTGTAGTTTGGCTCATTGAGAACTGATGGGCAAGTCTTCCGGCAAGTTTGTCGATTTTGAAGATATCTGATTTGTTAACCTGTTTCCCTTCATTTGTAAGACAGCGTTTGGAACATACATGCAGGTGCAATTCCAGAGATGATTATAGAAACTATCGCATTAGTACGCGGCTTGGAGAGTATCATGTGCCATGCACGCTCTTCGCCGGGACAAACATGTTCCACAACGAAGGTCGCGGATAATACTTCCCGTAATTAGCATCCAAGATTCAATATTTCAGCTCAGAGGGCGAGAAAGATTTGATGAAATTGTTTTATCCTCACCTCGGTACTCCAATTCACCATCGTGAGATCCCTCAGTTGTAGGACAGTCGCAACCAAACCTTAGTCTCGTGATCGTTGCACTGCCACCTATATCATGAAGAAAACAGTTTGAACAAATTATATCGTGCCTGGATGAGCTGTTGTCCCAATTCCCGTTAATGGTAAGTTTTGCTTCATGCAGCTTGAATGTGCTTTTACTGGTGACAGAAGGAGCCGCTGGTAATATGTCATCTATCACATCTATCAAGTGGCTTGAAATGGTATCGAGGCCCTGTTTGATAGTTTTGATGATAGTTGCATCTTTCAGTTCATTGTTGCTTTAATCTCTGGTTAGTTTTCCAGAGAGAGGATTTCAATTGTGTGTAAGACGTACCTGATGCTTGAACATAAAGCCAGGGATAAAGTGTTCTGAATGTCAGCCAAAGCACTGGTATGTCCAATCGAACTAGCTTGACGGCTCTCAAGAGAACCCGTAGTGCAGTTTACGGGCCAAGTCTTTGCCGTCTCACGGAGCTGGCTCAAAACACTTCTACAATCTTGGAGAGTCGTTTGAAACCAGCCGCAGCCTTCAATATGCTGAGAGGAACGTAACATGGTGCCCAGAGCTTGTAGTCGAGCGTGGATGTCTTTCACGTCTACATGTATTGACTCTTCTATATCCAAAAGACCCGCAAGTAGGTCATCACAAATCTGCGCCAATTCAGCCACTCGAAGAATGCCTTCTTCTGCTCCGTCCGTCATGGTGGAACCTCGGGGAGAGTGAGAATGATGCAATCCCGAGCTTGATGAAGGTACGGACGAAGGACGCGTCGCGGAGCAACGCCGCAATCGCTAAGAAAGGAATTGAACATCGAAGCGTATGTCATATGACTAGCTGGCATTAGATCTTCTATTGGACGGCGAAGAGATGCGTGTGACCCCGCTCGAGGCAACAAGGTAACGCCGCGGTTCGCGCGCCTTGTTGTCACAGCCTTGTGAACCTCTAGCCTATTTCATACCGCTAATTGCCTATTTAATATTTAATACCGCAATGGTTTTCGACTGACTCTTTTTTCTAGTTTATTCTCATCATTTGAAACGCGGCAATTATTTTATACACAACATTTGCAGCCCAGCCCATCTTCTAAACCGACAACGACAGAATGAATCGTCATTTCAGAACTCCACGGCTGACTTCCGGCATCCTCTTCTCCCCGCCGGCTGGTATTGATGCACAGGCAGATGTCTGGAGTCCCAAAAGAAAAAGAAAATTTGAACAGTTTGTTCAAGGCTCGGTGGAGCATGGCGAAGGATTACAAGGCATACCAATCGGTTCCGTGACGGAACATAAAGATGATTCTCCGACTCATGGCGGCCCTTTCTCTGTTTTCCCCCCCTTCATTCAAACGACACACATGAAACCTTCCCCTATTCACGCCCCACCAGAAGATAGGTCCAAGCTGCCGCTATTACCCTCTTCTTCAAAGACTCTTACATTGTGTCTCCCAATCCTGAGAGTTTCTATTGACATCTCGATCGATGGGACGATTTCGTACACGAGGCTCACACAGACTTTCCACAACCCGTCAGAGCTCGACATTCCCGAAGCGCGACACACGTTTCCCTTATATTATGATGCAGTCATCACGTCTTTTGAGTGCAAAATTGGCGACACACGACGCCTACAAGGAGTGGTGAAGCCAAAGGCGCAAGCAAAACGCGAATTTGAAGAGTCCAAAGCAAAGAAGAGAGAGGTTGCAGCGCTACTCGAGGAGCTTACCCCAGAGGTATTTGAGACCTCTCTGGGTAACATTCCCGCCAACACGACAGTCGAAATTAGTTTGACTTATGTGCACGAGCTCAAGGTTGTCACAAGTAAAGAAGAGAAGTCTGAGGGTCTTGCTATTACTGTACCGACGTCAGTTGCCCCTCGCTACGTAACTTCTGCAAACCCAGCGACTTTACCTAAAGTGTCGAGTGATATGCTAGAGATAACTATCAGAGTTCTCGACGATGGCACTATCGATCCTGCTTGCTGCCATGTCGAATCCAGCCATTCATATACCATATATCAAGGTTTACAGCCAAGCAACAACGTACATGTACCAATTGTGAATATCTCTGAGTTACAGAGTTTGAATTCAGCAGCTACTAGTACACTGAAGCTGCAACATGTATGGAAATATTCGTCCAAGTTACAACCTGCTCTCAAAAGCGATTTTGTTTTTGTCATCCAGATGCTTGAAAAGTCTCGTCTTCAATCGCGTGCTGTCATCACGCCCGCAAACAATCTGGGCCATGCTGCACTAATGGTCAGCCTTCGTCCAAATGATCTCTTTGGCAGCGCAGTTCGTCCGGACTTGTTCAAGGGTGAGATTCTCTTCGTCCTTGACCGGTCTGAGTCTATGGGCTGGACACAATCAGGCACCGATAGACGGAAGATTGAGACAATGAGAAACGCCATGTCTCTAGCTCTGTCTGGATTGCCTTCTTCCTGCAGGTTCAATATCATTTCATTCGGTAGTGAAGTGCGAGGTATGTGGATACGGTCGAAGAGAGCCGACGAACTCGAAAGTCTATCGGATGGCAGAGAGTATATAGCCAGTGTCAAAGCAGACATGGGAGGAACACAAGTCTTACTGGCCTTACAGGGAGCAGTAACTAATCGCGAGCCCACCTGCCCTTCAACGCAAATTATTCTCATCACCGATGGTGAAATCAGCAACGCACAACACAGTTCGATATTGAAGTATGTGTGGGAAACTAGTCAGAAATATGGCAAGAAGATCCGCTTCTTCACGCTCGGCATAGGTGATTCGGTCTCGCACAGTGTCATGGAGAGTATTGCAGAATTGGGTGGCGGATATTGCGACGTTGTCGATGTAGTCAAGAACGCTCGTTGGGAAGGCCGTCTTAATCGCATGCTACGGTCAGCCATGGAGCCAGATGCGTGGACTTGTGACATCGATCTCGGCTCAAGATACAAGAGGCAAAGTCTGGTTGCCTCCAAGTTCGGGGCTGATGGCGGAGACGAAACAGATGTGATATTTTACGCCCAGGGCCCTTATCCGATCCCCTCATTGCATCCATTTAGATACAAGTCTTTCTTTTTTCTCTTGGATCTCAAAAATACTCACCTGCCAACGACAGTGACGATTAGGACAACATCAGATGCTGCTGAGAAAAAAGTCTATACTATGAAAGTGAAACCAACTCAACTAAGAGAAAGTACCATTCATCCGCTAGCCGTCAAGACGATTCTTAGCAGTCTTGAAAACGAAGTCAAAAGAGCAGGTACTAGCGAAGAGCAAGCACGCCTCAATGCCGAGTGTCTGGGAACGAGATACGCCATCTCGAGCAATTGGACAAGCTTCGTTGCTGTGGCTGATGAAAGTATGGAGCAGACCCGCCAGATTGACACCTATAAAAGTCTTTTCAAGGATGCAGATATCCATGAATTGTTAGTTCCAGAGACTGAAGAAGTCTCTGAAGTGTTTTGGCCGTCATCGTATCGAAATACGCGTAATTTTATGGACTCTCCCGCCAATATGGAAAGTGTACAACATTTGCAGAATTTGCTCTGCTCAAGGTCAATAACTGAGAATTTTTCGCCAAACCCAAGCCCCAATACATTCAAAATAGGAATAGCCAGGGGAACCCAAAGTGGCCCTTCAGTCGAGTACACTGACACTGTTCAAGTACAGTCTCATTTGTCGGCTATTGAAGCCGATAAGAAAGCACCGGACGAACTGATAATTAACCATAACAGCAACGGGGCACAACCTATTTCAATGGACAACAATGTGAGGAACTATACACTACAAACACGTAAATCTCAATCTTATTCTGCCACTGTCAGAGACGATAATGATGTGGCCTATTATGATGTGGCCTATAACTATCCTACGCGTCAGGATCATCCGCTACTCGCTCTTGGAGAAACTGTTCATTCTACTACATCTTCGATAAACGTGGGAACAGCTCCAAATCATGAAGATGTTTTTTTCTACGAACCTTCTGGAGAAGGGCCTATTACATGGCAAGATGCTGCAGGATGTGAAAACCGTGGCATATTCATCCTACCGAGTAGGTTGAAGGAGCGACTAATTCATCACTTTTGCAGCAAGACAGTTGAACGTCTATATGAAACACTGCGCAATTCTTCAAGAATGGCACATGTATCTGAGGAAGAAGTTGCGGCTTTAGTTGATACGCTCATGATGATACAGTATTTTAGAACGCATCAATCCGACAAGGAGGACTACTGGAGTCTTCTAATGGATAAAGCAGAGCGTACACTACTTCTAGCTTTAGAATATGACAAAGATCAGAAGGACGCATTGGAGCCCTTATATACGATGTTACTATCGTCCATTCTTCATGTCCATTTTCCTCAGTCTTTAAAGCATGCCTCTGTACACCAAGAAGAGACTCGAAAAATCCCGGATCCTTCGGTGCTCCAAACTTGTTTGGTATGCAATACGGATATCGAGACGGATTATGAAGGACATATTGTCAGTAATATCGCTTATGCGTGTCTGGCTGACGAGTGCTACGACATTAATACACAATCTCGAGAAATCTACCCCAGCTGGAGCACTTTTTGGGAGCATCAAGTTGAGAGTGGTCACATTTTATGTCCAGAGATTAACAAATGGAATGAAGAAGTTGATGTAATTACAGAAGCACATAATTAGTATAAATAGAATTTATTGTGTTTGTACATGCTACTCAGAGGCAGTAATGAAACATTGAGCGAATGTCAAATTCAAAGTATCGTGACTATTTCCATCATCCAGAATAGAAAGCAATATCATATTACGAGGCTCAGCTCTCTTAATGAACCATGGGTAACCATAGTTCACCTGCTACCAAGTCTGGGTGCAAGACTCCTCACTGGTACGAATACAGCTGCATATGGCCCTATTAATATCGGAGGGGCCAATTATAGTGTACCATAGCCGCCGTTGGAAACACCTGTGTTTGCCTGGCTTTTATACAGGGTACCCTGAGTGCCAAATGATTTCACGACGTTCACGACAAAGGTATCAAGTTCATCTCGGGGAGTTGCTCCGGCATGCGCCAGAACATACGTAACAGCATCCGCAGCCGACATAGTGGCAAGGCCAAGTGACGTAGAAGCCCATGGTTTGTTGAGGACAGTTGATGAGCCAACAGTATTGTCCGGTGACCCATTCAGTTGTCCGTCATTATTACTGTCGAGATAATTACCAGTAGCATAGACACTCTGATCAGCCGCCATCTGATAGAAGGCGTTCTTGGAGCTGGTGGTACTTGGACCCGCAATGAAGTAGTTATTGATAATGTCGTGCGAGAAGACTCCTCCAGTGTTTCCAGAGGTGTAGCCAGCCTGGTAATTGTAAACGACGTTGTTAATATATTGAGTGTCGTCCTTTGAGAGTGGTTGGCGGTTGTGGGCGCTGACCCAGAGGTTGCGGTAAAAGGTTGACGGACCCGTCTCAACATGAGCACCAAACTGCTGACCAATGGGCAGAGCGATGATTGAATTTGATACAGTAATGTTGACGGCACCCACAGCATCAACAGAATCCCATTGACCGTACTCGACAGAGCAATGGTCCAGAATGACATTTGATGCACCTCCCATATTGAAGGCGCTCTTGCCAGTGTCGGCATCCAAAGTGCCTTGACGCATACGTAGGTTCCGTATAATGATGTTGCTTTTTTCGCTGGCAGATACTTCGCCACCCATGATTCCAATGCCATTGCCCGGTGCAGACTGGCCGTTAATTGTTAGGCTGCTAGATAGAGACACCGCGGATTTTAGCTGTATGTATCCGCTAACATCGAAAACAATATTGCGATTGGACTGGCTGACAGCGTCGCGGAATGATCCACTGCCAGAGTCCAGGAGGTTCGTGACGTGAACGGTTGCTCCATTATTACCACCAGTGGCAATGGCACCGAATCCGACCGCCCCTTCAAAAGCTAGGCCCAACACCCTGCCGAAGAGGGAGAGAATGAAGACGTTCAAACGTAGACAAGCCATGGTAGTAAGGGAAATGATAACTAGGTGTTATGCCAGTAGAACTGAACGGTGCTGTGATGAATAATACCCGAATCTCAACCCTAAATACAATTGCGAAAGAACGGGATAATATGGACCTTACTTATATGTCCTGGCTCGGCATAAACGTTGCCGGCATCTAAACCATTATTCTCCGAAACAAGGAGTCAGGAACTTTGGAGGCACCCTGCCATAAAACGGAATATCCGGACAGCAATAGTATTGAGGATTGGTCGGCTATGATGGAGATGACAATGCTACTTCTTAATGAAGGCTGAAAGGCGGGATACGCGTATCAAAATTTGCAAATGTTTCTGAGGTTAATTAATCTCCGTGAGATACCGCTGTTTCCCGTGTGGCAAAGATGATCTGAGGACAAGTTTGCAAAGCTTTGTTAGGAATATCCGTTAGATGAGAGGCTAAATGTAATATTGCTAACCTGCGAGTGGCATATTTAGCCGCATTTCTTAAAAGGACTGTTCGTGGGAGCCCTTGATGGGGTGAATCCGAGGTTATTACTATAGGTTACATAGATACTATCCTCCACACAGTAGAAATTGACAAATGCGAGATTTGTGGAACGGTCTTGCGAATATCCGTCGGGTGAGAGGTTAAACATAATCTTGCCCGAGTCACCACATTTGGCCATATCTGTTTTGTCTATTATTAAGGAATTGATCTTCCCAATACTGAACTACTACCATTGTAAATGAATCACGCATAGAAAGAACGTAGAGATCTGAGATAGCTATAGGGCTTTATTTGGTAGGCCAGGGACTTTAGTGGTGCTACAATCATTTCGACGTGTCCGAGACTATGATTAGCCGCTATCTTTTATATTTAATTCCAGGTAAGGCTACAAGTATGTGGTCATACAGTAACTTACTATGTCAAAGCTTGTCCGTTTCGAATGGCTTCTTGTTCAGTTCCGTAGATCCCCAATGCTGACAGATTGTGTTTCTTCTTAGGGCTACCGTAAGGCTTGTGAAAGCAGTTTCATCCGAAGTCGTTTGTTGTGTGCAAGAGCGTAGCTGATGTATCTTCACAATGTGGATGCGATTGAGAAACACAAACTATCTAAAGTATGAGATAATGTTGGTATTACGTTAGGTAGCATGCTGTTATAAACAGTCAAGATAATCTCATTCCGTCAACACATGAGACCAATCCAACCATCTGACCTTGAAATAGGAGTATAGAATTTGTCAGTGTCGTGATCCAATCTAATCAGACTCGATCAATCTCCTCAACAACTTCTCTCTGGCCAGTAGCACCCTTACGCTCCTCGGGAACGTATGCAGCATTGCTCCGGCCCTCGGGAGCGCCAAGTATCTGGGCACCCTTATCAACGTGGTTGGCGCCGCCAAACAGGACGTCAATCTCCTCGAGCGGAATTTGCTTAGTCTCGGGGATGAAGAAGTAGACAAAGATGGCAAGGAAGATATTCGTAGCCATAAAAAAGTAAAGGCACTTGAGACCCTGATTTTTAAGAAAGGTTGGGAAGAACTGTTGGAAAACGGTGTTGGCGACATTCTGCATCTGCGAGCACATTCCAATAGCCTGTGCTCGGACATTCATGCTGGTGATGGTTATTAGCACTGCTGAATTATGAGATAAAAGGCAGCCTTACCTAAAGATTTCCGAGGTCCAGATCCAGGTTGTAGCGCCCCAAGACGGCTTATAGAAGAAGATGAATAAGAATAACAGGAATACAATAGAGATGCCGACTGATTTAGACTTGGTACCATCGATATCAGGAGTTGTCTGGCCGATGACGGGAACAACCACTGTGTAAAGTTAGTATTGTATCAGCCGAAAGAAGGCTATTAGTAGTCAACTTCTAGTATAATCACTTACACATGCACATGCCCATGCCAATAGCGCCGACTATAAACAGCCAACGACGACCAAAACGATCGGCTGTCCAAGTTGCATTAAGCGTGAACCTAAAAGATATAAAGAGTTAGACATGAACAATTTGACATTCCTGGAGACAATTGAATAGAAACAGGACTATTAATAGGCGTGCTTACAAAATTCCAAAGGTGGCATTAAGAGCATTGATGAGGTTAATCGTTTGGGTTGAGGTAAAGACCTTCTTATAAATAGCCGTAGAATAGCTATTAAGCGTCCCTTGTCCAGTAAGCTGCTGGCCAACATTGACGATGAAAGCTAGATATAATCGTTTGCGAACAGAGGGGTCCTTAAATAGAGCGCTGTAGTTATGGCTGATTGCTTCCTTCTCGTACTCAAGTGCCTCGCGGATAGCCATAACCTCGTCCTCAACCTCTTGTTCAGTATCGCGGATTTTGCGAAGAGCGGCCTTTGCAGCGTCGACATCTCCGTGCTTCTGAATATGCCAACGCGGCGATTCGGGCTGAAAGGGCAGCAGGACCATGATAATTATTGGGACCATGATCTGGAAGATAACCACCATCTTCCAATCCCATTCTCCAAGCGCACTGCGGTGCAGGGAACAGGCGTAGTTGATCCAGTATGCGAGAAAGGACCCCACTGAGTAGAAGAGCTGCCAAAATGCCATGATTACACCACGGATATGTGACGGGGCCATCTCGCCGATATATACAGGCCCAGCAGTCAGAGCCATGCCTTGGCCAATGCCAATAAGGACACGGCCGGCGATAAAGCAACCGAGGTTGTGTCTTGGGGAAAAGGCCTGTATAAAGGTAGCGATGACAGTGAGGAGGCAGCCAATAAACATGCCCCATCTTCGTCCTAGGTAATCAGCCTACAGTGTGCACATGTTAGTTCAGGTAACCTCTGAATAGCTACGTGAAGAGACTAACGGTTGGACCGCCGAGAAAAAAGCCAGAGACGATAGCACCGATCGTATATGCCGTGTTGATCAAACCGATTTTGTATGTGTCTTGATTCTATGCAAATAGACATCACAGTTAGGCATCAGACCTGCCGGCCAAGTTATCCGACTACTTACGGGATCGAGATCGAAGTAGGCGAGCCAGTTGTTCGAGCCCTGGAGGGAGTTGAAGACTGACGCATCGTACCCATAGAGAACCATGCACATCGCTGCCACCAGTGAAATATACCTATAACTTAGAGTGAGAAAATCGTATACTGTGTGATTGACCGTGGAAATCCTTACCAGTTATAAACTCTCTTTGAGGAAACCATCTTGGCGTTGTTTGCAAGTAGCAAAACCTCTTCCCTGGCAGTCGAATGGCACACGCAAAATACAAGCTGCGAGACTGGAGCACAGCTGAGGACGGATTGAAGGTGAACCAAGGCGAGCAGGTATGGTTGTTAGATATAGGCGAGGATAAGACTCAAAGGTTTTTTCAGCCTGCAGGGGAGCTGAATCTAGATTCAGGCTTAGGTGGCTCTCTATGACCCATTGATCGTATCTTGAATGGATCAAGTCTCCGCGTTTCAATAGTACCAGCAATATATCGGTAGGGGGGATATTAATCCGCCAATAGATTCCGGCTTACAAGATATTACTGAATAAGTACTGATGAAGAGACCGTTGACCAGAAGAGACCGACACGCGTAGCCTCCTAGCGCCAGCCTGCGGCTAAATCCCTTGCCAAGGCCTGGGGTAACTCCATGATGCATTTATGCAGCTAGTGAGACAGGGGCATTGGTGTTGCAAGCTCACTTATTTAGTGCTTCATAACAGCGAACGCCACCTTTCCATGGACAAGCTCGGCTCTTAGTTCCGAAGTTCCTCTAAAAGTATGAAGTTCAGAGATGTTAAGTGGTTGGTTAATAACAAGATCATTACTCTGTAACTTCTTAATACGAAAAAGTACTAAACTTGAACTATATTATGTTATGATATATCATACCCAAATTATAGTGTGACTCAGATGTGGCCGATAAACAGTCCCCTTGATTAGGGCGGCGTGAATATAAAGCTACGCAAGTATGTAAATCAATGAGCCTCTAGCACAGTAGTCATGCCCAACACTCTACGTTCGGATTGTCCGGATTAATATAGGTGTAATTAAGCCGATTCTCGTAGCTTTATATTGGAAAGCTCGATGTCCTGTTGTTAAATAGTTGTTTTCCATTATGGATCACTCCTACTACCCACTGCTTCACAGAGTAATTTTACATCTTCAACTTGAGATGTAGCACCAGTGGCGTCTTAATTGACAATCCAAACCAAGATCTTGTAATAGACCTATAGAACCCCCGAAGTCGCATCTAAAACTAAATCGATAAGCAGTAGTCTACTAATAATTCACCCACTGGCACCATCAGTGCATGTCACTCCAAGGTTACTCGGCGTGTTGGCACACTGAAATACGGCCGATCCTTTCGGCGACGTGACAGTGATGTTGCTGAGACTCAGGCCACATGTCCCAGCTGCTGGACAGTCAAGGTTTGCGACGTTTGGAGAGTAGTGAGTGCTTGTTGTTCCTGAAAAGTTTCTAACTACCACATCTGCTATCTGTGCCCTGCTGGGGTTGGCGTCACAGTACGAAGTGTCTTCACCGTAGCAGCTTTGCACCTGGAAAGCATAGTCTGTGTTTTGCAAGACAAAGTTCTCAAACGTGACATTGGAGACCACTGCCGTGCCGTGGTCTGGCGGCCCTGAGTACAGCTTGAGACCCGCCGCCTTAGCAGAGTTAATCATAGTTGCACCCCTGACAAGGCAGTTTTCAACCTTGTCCTTGCTCCCTACGCCACCGCCCAGGCTACCGACGGAGATACCGTGGCTGCCTGTACAGCTGATGTTTGTGACGGTAGCGTAGCTACAGCCTGCCTTGAGCGCGACACAGTCGTCGTCGTTGGTGACAACCGCGCCCTCAATGGTCACATGCGTCGACTGGCCAATGTCCCAACCGTCAGTATTGTGCGCAACATTGGCGCTGGCACTGACGGCGTACAGACTGATATTCGAGTAAGAGACGTTACTCGAACCACCAGTGACGGAGTGAAAGACATTTGGGGCACTTTTGAAATGGAGATTCGATAACTTTACATTCCTTGAGTTGTTGATGTAGAAGAGCGTGGGACGTTTGTAAGATGAGTTAGCTGCGAATAGATCCCAGGCAGCCTGTCCATTTCCGTCAATGACTCCTGTACCTGTGGCGGAGAACACAGTAGCTCCAGTAATGCCATCCATGAGGAATATGGCTCGGCGTCCTCCCCAGTAGGTCGTGTTGGATGATGCCTGCAGGGTGCCATCGATTTGCAGAGTACATCCGGAGCAGCCCGTGAAGCTAAATGCGGTGTTGATGTGGTATGTGGTGGATTTGGGGATGACGATAGTTCCTGAGGGGCAACTCGCAATAGCGGACTGGATTGCTGGCGTGTCATCGATTGAGCTGCCATGTCCGGCAACTGGAGTGCAGGTCGAGGCTCTCTTCACCATCCGGGTGGGAGACTGTGGCGTCGCCACCGTCGCACTATTGACTGCGGCGACCGCAAAGATGAGAGCAGCTGCCAAGATCATGATTTGGGATGGGTATAGTTGTAGGCTTCATGTTGAATATTACTACACCAGTCATTCTGTCACATTTATATAGTCGACTACCCGGTGCTCACACACAGTCATTTGGACTTCACGTACACTCTCTCAGGATTTTAATGCAACACTAATTGCCTGTTCGTGTTCACCCATTCCTCATACTCACAGGGTTTATCCACAGCTTGGCGAGTGGTGCTGGACAATAACAGGGATGGAGGTCGGAAGACTAATAATTCGTCCCGGCGCTATCTAGGACCCGGGGTAAATGTAGATGGACGTTTGCCAAGCAAAGACTGCAACCAAGATTGCTAGTCTTTCTAGTACCATTACGTGGACGTGGCTGTGGATCTAATGAGTCTTCAGTCATTCAACAAGCCTCAAAGAATAAACGGAAGAATCAACAAACACTGGCTTCAACATGACTGGCCATACAGTGTCGCAGCTAAAGCCAGCTTCATACCATATGCAAACATATGGAGCCAGATGCTCTGTGCGCCTGCAGAGTTATTATTCGATAGTTACTGTACTTTAACATCGTTGGGTCATATCTGTATTTACCCCAGAGCGTCACATGCCTCGGGTCGCTTGGGAAGGCGGCAATATTAGAGTCTATATTAAAGCCAACCACTGGTTATGCATTCCTACGTTAAAAATTCCCTCGGTCAAACAATTCCCGAGACTGCATAAACCCCAGTTTGTAAATCCGGGAACTAAAATAGACTGGGGCAATGTCAGGTAACTATAATGTGGACGTTATAGTAGCGCACCAATAATATCCACTGTCGACAATAGTCTGATCCATGTCCCGTCTCAAAGGAACAATGCCAGAACAGTTGTAGCGAGAATCAGATGTGCCACCCCATTGAAATTTCCCCCATAGAACCATGCGAGAACGGGAAACTTCTCCGTCTTCTCCGTCTTCTTGAATCCCCAGCTACACGCACGACTACAACGCTAGTTGGCGTCCTTCCCTCGTATACCAATGTGAAGTCTACAGTTGATGCTGGAGCGATCTTTCAAAGTTTCGTTTTTAAAAAGCCATGTCGGCTATCTTTAGGTAATTGATACCCGTCGGTTTCCAGACGTGGTAATAAATTGGAAACAAAAATAAAGGCAAAGTGCCGACGGAATTTCTTCACGATTTTCGAGCCATTGTTGAAAGTGCGCAACCAAGATGGCAAATCCAGCAACCATTGTCAATCAAGTCTAGTAGTATTGTTTTATAATGACAAATACGACTATTAAAGATTGTCCAGGTGCTACGTATTGTTCAACAAGCACTATATAATATGTTTAAAAACATTGTTCCAGTGCTTCTAGTCTTTCTCAGTGTTGGGACGGCGCGTCATACAACACCCCCTCAGGGAGCCAAAGTTGTGGCCTTGTCTGGGGGACAGTATACGTCGGTAAGTATTGACACAACCAACCGGTTTCTCAGGAAGATACCTAATTGCTAATACAGTTTACAGCTTCAGGCAGCCATCGATTCAATTAATAAAACCTCTACGGAGACGACGACCATCTTCATCCAACCCGGAACCTACACGGGCCAGACAAACATTACTTCTGGCTATAAAGGAAGAATAATAATACAAGGATATACTCAGAATGAACAGAGTTATCTCGACAACGAGGTCATTTTGACAAACAATCTCTCCTCAACCTTAGCAGGCGGCAATGTTCAAAGTAGCACCTTGCGCATACAGTCGCCCAATATCGCCGTATACAATCTCCGCGTTGAGAATACCGCAGGCGCTGGCAGTCCTGCCCAGGCGCTTACGGTTTCTGCCAGCCATGTCGGGTTTTATGGCTGCGCCTTCACAGGCTATCAGGACACGGTGTATGGGCAGTACACAGACACCCTGATGAAATCCTCGTACGTTGAGGGCGCAACAGATTTTATATACGGCGGTCGGAACTGTACTTTTTGGCTGGAAAACTGTGACATCGCCTTCAACCGGGACACTGGCGGCTACATCACGGCATCGGGCCGCGAAAGCGATGACGATGCTTGGTATGTCATAAACGGATCGCGGGTCTTCGCCAAGCCTGGCATCAGCGTCAAGGCCGGCAGTGTCTATCTCGGACGTCCTTGGCGTGCATACGCCCGGGTAGCTTATCAGAACACAAACCTAAGCAACATCATCAGCCCGCAAGGCTGGAACCCATGGGACAAGGGCGATGATCTCAGTCACATCTACTATGCCGAGTATCTCAATACTGGCTCTGGAGCCAATACTAGCCAGCGCGTTCCGTGGTCCCATCAACTCAGCAGCCCTGTCTCTATGGACACCGTCATGCCGGGCTGGGAGGATTGGGTCGATCAATTCTACTAGGGACGGTCTATGTGGGAATTATGCAACTGAAGGAAGGGGATATACATCATATGCACTAAAAATGAACGATATCAATATGACAGAGGTTTAAACTTGGCATATACAACCTCTTATTTGAGCATAAGTTAGTAAAAGCAAGGTCGAGCGTCATCATATGGCATATGAGTTGCCAAACCTATACGTTCAAATAAACGAGGTAATGGCCTTCATCTACCAGTTTGAGGTACACGAACTTGACGTAGGGACATAGTGTTGGTGTTGCACAAGAATATTGAATGCTAAGGTTTACGTAGTATACGACTGGGACAGTTATACTTGACCTCTTCCCGCGATTTCAGTTAAACACTTCTCATTCTGAGGAATTATCATCATACTTACTGAGGTGGTATTAACTTCTTTCCGTGCTCGCAATACTTGATAGTGACGTTCAGCGCTCAGTAGATGAGCAGGACAGGCCAGTGTTACAAGATGGACAGTATTCCCATGTACATAATTAAGCTGGTCCGTAACAATTAAAACGTATTCAGCACATTTCGTAGTACATGTTCAAAAAACTTCACACTGGTGTATCCCAAATTTGTCTTGCACTCAACTGCTTCAATAAACGATAGCTTGAAGAGCTTTAATAGACTAAATGTTTTCTTTCATTCCATCTCTCCATTTATGAGACCGTAAAGCTACCCGTCAGCCGAATATCTCTGCTGCTCGCTCCAACGCTCACGCCAAAAGTCCCCGATGGTACCCGCCACTGCTGCGACGACACGTCCCAATAGCTCAGATCTCGCTTGCGAATGTTGAACGTCGCTGTTCCGCTCTGGCCAGCCGTCAAGCTGAGCTTATCGAAACCACGAAGCTGTCTCACCGGGGTTCTGGGGGCTGAGGATGGGTAGGTGAGATAGAGCTGGGCGACCTCGGCGCCGGTCACTGCTCCGGTATTCTTGATGCTGACAGTGACGGTGGCGACATCCTGGAACAGGTCACTGGGACCTCCAGGAACCACAGCTCCAGTGGCCAGTCCAGATTTGGCGTTGGAGGTGATGGAAAGGCCCGAGTAGGTGAAGTTTGTGTAAGCTGTAATGTTTGTCAGTCAAAGTCAGTCATTTCATTCTAGCAATCGTGTCCTGTTGCACGGTTCTTCCTCTTCTCCTTCTTCTCTGTATGGGGCAGAAAACTTACACAGTCCAAAGCCAAATTCGTATCGCGGCGTGATGCCCGCATCGTCAAAGTGCTTGTAATCCGTAAACAGCCCTTCGCTGTAATTGTCATCGCCCGAAGAAATACGCGTGTTATAATCGCTTGGGCTCTTGGCAATCGTATACACCAGCTTTCCAGACGGGCTGACGGCCCCCCACAGAATATCGACCAGCGCGTTGCCGTTCTCCTGCGAGGGGAGACCCGCCCAGACAATGGCCTTTACTTGAGGCAGAGCGACAATCTGCTCCAGATTGATGGCACCGACGGTGTGGACGACGACGATTACATTGCTGTTGGCTGCTGCTACCGCCTGGACGAGGCCAGTGCCGTTGTGCCACGCGTTGAGATCGTTACGATCACCGGCGTTGCCCTCAACAGTGATGTAGCCTTCGCCTGAGTCTGCGGTGATGACGACAATGGCAACGTCTTTGCCGCTTGCCGCAGATGCGCCAGCAGAGGTGCTATCGGTGCTACTCAGAGTGAGTTTGGCGCCAATTGAAGAGGCTTTCGTGTTGATGGCATCGTACGGCGCCACAAAGTATGGGTAGTTGGCGGTACCAGATCCCCAGCCCATTCCCAGGGCACCAAGATCACAGCCATGGTCAGAGCATGAGGCGGAGTTGTTGGCGTGAGCACCTACAATGGTTGCTGATCCAATGAGAGCGATGCTGGAGGATGTTTTCAGCGGCAAGATATTGCCGTCGTTCTTGAGAAGCACAATGCCGTCTCTGGCAACGGCCCGTACGTTGGTGTTATGGCTCCCCTGAACATTTCTGCTAAAGCTGACGGATGGATAGCCAGAATCCTGGCCCGTCAAGTACCACGCAGCAAGGATACGCGTCACCATGTCGTTGAGTCTGCTCAGGGGGACCTGGTTGCTGTTGACAGCATTGGTCAGAGCCGACCCCCAGTAGATGCTGCCGCCGTTGAAGTCGGTGCCGGGCATAGACATATCGAGACCAGCCAGAGCACTTTGCACGGTCGAGTGCTGTGCGTTCCAGTCTGTCATGACGTATCCAGGGAATCCCAGTTGGTTCTTCAGCAGCGTCTGCAGCGTATACGTATCTTCGCACGCATAAGTGCTGTTGACTCGGTTATACGAGCACATGACGGCAGCCACATTGGCGTTTACAGCATCGGCAAAGGGCCAGGCATAGAGCTCGTGAAGCGTGCGGTCGTCAGCGTTGCTGGACATGCTGTCACGGTTGAGCTCTTGCTCATTGAGGATGTAGTGCTTGGCTGTTGCTTGCACTCCTGCGCCTTGGATGCCCGTGATGGTTGCAGCCATCGCCAGTCCGGTGAGATATGGATCAGGACTGAAGCCCTCCCAGTTACGCCCGCCCTGTGGCGTCTTTCCTAGCGGGCCAGCCACTGGTCCCAAAGTAACGTGGACACCTGCGGCTTTGTTCTCCTGGCCGATGAATTGGCCACGTTGGCTGATTAAGTTTAGATCCCATGTTGAGGCGGCTTGAACGCCCGGCGTGAAAGCTGTATTGCCCGTTGAGAAGCGGATACCCAGTGGTGAGTCCTGAAGACACAACTCTGGATAGCTAATACTCGACGCCGGGGATGTATTTCCAACGCAAGGCCCCTTGTTCCAGCCAACGCCAGTGACGATACCGACTTTATCCTGGAGCGAGAGCTTTGCCAATGCGGTCTGAGCTTTGGTGTAGGCAGTGGCCCAAGGAGAGCCTGCTGGAGGAGTGACTGCACCTGCACATGATACTTTAGCATCGGCCCATACTTGAGTACATGATGTTTTTAATTGGTGTACTAACTCTCTGCCCTTACAAAGGGCGTTGTGGCAATGGCCAGCGCTGCTACCGCCGTGTAAAGCATTTTCCCGGGAGGTTAAATGCAAAGAGACGAGAAAAAGGTGCACGACATGTTTCCAAGGGCGAAGACAGAAAAGCCACTTCTATGCCTGCTATTTATGTCATTTCCATCCTAGCATTGCTAAAGTCTTCCAGCATTGTTCCGCCCCATTACCTTCTTGATCTAGGCGTCAACGGGCCCGGATAACGTTACAGAGATGATCATCAGCTCGGCAACATTGCGGAGAAACCTAGTCGCTCTAATTCCACTCACACTTATATGCATACTATAAGTAGAGGGCACCGGCAAATTCCATCAGAGCCAATTCTCTCACGGAGATTCTCGGCGTCGACGCGTTACTGCAAAGGGGAAGTAGGCGCTGTATCTAGGATTGTCCCCAAGGAAGGTTACATCTCCCCTGGGAGGTGGACAAGGTGATGATGGCGATCGCTATTGAAAATAGTAAAAAACAAACTCCCAGAGTCTAAACTAATACGCATCGAAAACTTGCTCCGCAAACTGAAGTGAGTGCCGCGGCTGGGTATTTCTCCACTGCCCAGCCTTAGCAGTGGGTCAGAGGCCGAGTATAGGCTTATACGATTTTTCTCCAAGGTGCATGTAGCTGGCTAAACTAACGGATGTTCCCTTAGAGCCTCTTTGGTCAGACGTTTATGTCAATGTCGTCAATTAAGGATCATGACCGACCGCTCAGGGCCCTCAATGGCGTATTACAACCGAAGCCGCTGTCAACAAGACAAGTGCCGGACGGCGTTCTAATCATGATTTTTGGACAAAACGACAAAACAAGCATAAAAGCCAAGGGATATGGCGCGATTCTGGTGAAGCTTCAAGAGGCAAGTGTTCTTTTGACATCAGCCGCTACTACCAAAGGAGAAGGTCGCTTGAATTTCACCCTCTCTGGATGCAACTCCAATTTACAACAGAATGTCAACATGAAGGCAAACTAGTAAGCTTGGCTTGGAGTTTTTCCAGAGTGCCGCCGTCAATAGGTGCATGATCGTCGCAATGACACGATTTTGCTGCCAACGGATTGGCCAATGGCGACCAAACATGCAATTGCCCGGGCATGAATGGGATTCCACGTGAGTATGGGTAATTCATCACAATGGCAGATTCTGGATTAGCATGAATAACAGCGTATTAGCAAAATATACGCTTCTATCAGCGTAAATAGCCGTGCATTAGCATGAATACAAGCCTGTTAGCGCTCTGTCGATCCGCTTAAATAGGGACATGTCTTGGTTAGATGTAGACCAAAGTCGCAATTACAAAGCAGCTGCTGGTACACGGCATCTCTCTACACGAAGTGCATTTTAACTGGGCTTTAGATAACCTTTTATGGCACTCCAAATAGTGAATATCCATCAGATATTGACTCATAATTGTAGATGTTCATCTCAGATACATAGCCACCGGTCAGAGTCCGCTGCCAAGATCATCTCGGACACATACAATTTCCAGTTAGCAATATAATCACACATTAGCCAAAATTCACTGGCACCGCGCACAACTTTTATGCAAGTAAAATTCAACAATTTTTATTCATCATTACTACTATTCCGCCATACCTAAATCATGGAATTAAAAATTATGAAGAAGCCTTGATTTCCTGCTCCTCAAGAGGCCAGTTCTCAAGCGTCACCTCGTCGCCCACGAGCTCAAACTCCAACTTGAGAGACTCGTCCGTGTTCAACACAAGCTCATACTTGCCAGGATAGACAACCTTGTTTCCAAGAGAGTCGACTCGCGAAAGAGCGTTAAGAGGGATGTCGATGCTGAGAGTGGAGGAGAGGCCAGGGGTGATGGTGGCAAGTCTGTCAAATCCAACGAGCCACTTGTTGGGGTACGGCTTGGGACCGGCGTTGCTGGTGCGAACAAACAACATGGCGGAGTAAGGAGAGGCCGTCTTGCCAGTGTTCTTAATGTCTGCAGTGAAGGTGAAGACCGGGGTCTGTTCGCTGTAAGTGTATCCGGGGTGAGCAGCTCCAAGGACCTGTGAGGCGTTGAACTTGAGGGTGGGCTGCTTGCCCAGAGACTCCTTGAAGGTGGTGTAGAAGAGGCCATCACCAAACTGGTAGACGGGCTTGCCGGTGTACCACATGTAGGTCTGTCCGGGGTTCTTCTTTCCATCGGGGCGGAGGTTCATGTCGTTCTGAGCAAACTGGTGGACGTACTCGGCAGGGTACTGAGTCGAGACCAGACGACCAGCCGGGGCACGCTTTCCGGAAAGGATATCGAAGAGGGCATAGCCTCCGGACTGGCCGGGATATCCACCCCAGACAAGGGAGTTGACCTTCTTGTTGCTCTTGATGGAAGATGAATCGACCTGACCACCGCCCATCTGGAGAACGACGAGGGGCTTGCCAACTTCGCTGAGCTGCTTGATGAGATCGAGCTGGTTGCCGGGCCAGGCAATGTCTGTGCGGTCAGCACCCTCCTGCTCAATGGTGTTGTCGATACCTCCAATGAAGATAATGGCATCCGACTTCTTGGCGGCAGCAATGGCCTTGGCAAAGCCAGCAGTGCTCTGGCTGTTGATATCGGTTCCGACTTCGTAGTTGACCTTGTAGCCGGCCTTCTCAGCAGCTTGCAGAGGGCTGATCAGGTATGGCGCAGCGCCGAAGTAGTTGCCCTGCAGCTGAGTGGTGGCGTTGACCCAGGGTCCGATGAGGGCAATGCTGCGGACCTTCTTGGACAGGGGCAGAGTGCCGTCGTTCTTGAGCAGGACAATGCCCTCGACAGCGGCCTCGTACGAGATGTTCCATGCATCGGTCTTGACAACGTCCTTCCAGCCGAGGGTGCGGTACTCGTTCTTCTTGTCAAAGTATCCGAGACGCACCAGGTTGGCGTACAGACGAGTGACTGAGCGCTCAATCTCGCCGCGGGAGACGGAGCCGGCCACAAAGGACTCGTTCAGGTGCCAGGGGTAAGTCTGACCGCAGTCAATATCGGTACCGGCCTTCAGACTGTCGGCAGCGGCAGACGACTGGCTGTTGGCGTAGTTGTGGGGGTTCCACACGTTGTAGATGGCATCACAATCAGACGAGACGTAGCCCCATTCGGGGAAGCCCCAGCTCTCTCGCAGCAGAGTCTGGAGGAAGAAGCTGTTGGAGCAGCTGGGAACGCCGTTGACGGAGTTGTAGGCGCACATGAAGCTTCGGGACTTGGCGTAGCGAGCCGCGGCGAGGAACTGGGGAGTGTAGTACTCGGAGAGATCCTGCTGGGTGATGATGGCGTCGAAGCCCAGACGAGACTGGTTGTTGTAGTTCTCCAGGTCGTATCCGGCAAAGTGCTTCGCCGTGGCGGCAACCTTGAGGTTCTCGGGGTCGACACCGCCCTGCATACCAGTGATGTACTCGTAGGTGTAGGCAGACGTCAGGACGTTTGCGTCCTCGCCGGGAGTTTCCTGACCACGGCCCCAGAGAGGGCTTCGGAATCCATTGATGTTGGGAGCGTAGACGTCCAGGCCGTAGCGTCCATTGTTGTTGTAGGCACGGGCTTGGGTCGAGATGATGTCCGCAATCTGGTGGATCAACGTGCGGTTAAGAGCGGCCATGGACAAGATGGGCATGGGGAAGGAGGTTGCCCATTCGAATTCGCCGCCCTTTGTGGCGAAGTTGGCGCGGTCCAGGCCGTGGAGAGCCTCGTTCCACACCTGGTAGTTGGGAAGGCCTAGGCGAGGAACACCAGGACCCGAGTTCTGGGTGTTGAGAATCAACTCCTCGAGGGTGAAGAGCGAAATCAGGGCCTGGGCTCGCTCGACATAGCCGGCCGAGCTGTCACAGACGAGGTTGTTCTTCAGCGGACCGTGCTCGCAGTCGGGGAACGACAACTCGAGGGTGGCAAGAGTCTGAGGAAAGAGATCAGGCTGGCCCTGAGAAGAGTAGTTGGCGTAGGTCTGGTTGTTCTGCGCCAGCGCGGTGCTGGGCAGAAGGGCCGTCAGAGCGGCGATGAGAGCTGCGTTGGAAACCATGGTGCTTCGTCCAACCGAGATTCTTCAATGGCTCATGATCTTCTCTCTCTTCCTTCTCCAAATTTCAAATCCAGGAACAGTCGATATATATTAAAAATTGGCGGTATAGCTATGACGATGCTGCACACCCTCCCTGCAGCTATACATGGCTGTAGCTTATTACCCCATACAGACAAAATGCTACCCCAGTTCTTGGTGTGGTCGGGATACAGACTCCACAATGGCAATGTTTCTCCACCAAGACTTCCCGGCATCTCTTGCCATTTAGCCTGAATTTGAGCAATTGCCAAGTGGAATGACGGGGAGATAATTCTTCGTCCACGGGCAAAGACGGGAGGCTGCCTTGGCTGTTTCTTTTCTTGTAAACTAATTTCAACCCCATGCTAAGCTCTTTCGTTTAGTCTTTTGTTTTAGTGTAAGCTTTGACAGCTCTCACCCATCTCCTTGTCGATCACCATTTATTACCTACTACTATTCTGTGGTTTTCATTTTAGCCAGTACTTCCGAGAGGTCCTCTATTTGATCTTCTGGTTACCGGCTAAGTATACAAAAGCGGGGAATAGCAGGTCACTCTGGAGAGGAGCTGCCCAGACTGCCAGGATCACGATCACGCCAGAAGCGAGCGTAACCGTGTGGTCAGCACAGCCTGGTATGGGGAAAAGTGCGGAGTAATGCTACTCTTCTGCTTTTCATGGAAACGTCATGCAATGATCCAGGGCGAAATGCACAATGGCTTGTATGAAAATTTTTGTGACAAACCGACAATAATACGGTAGCCTATAATGAATATTTCCACTATGCACCTAGATGTAGAAGCAACTTCTCTTTACGATTGATTGCGTTTGTGTTAATAAATGTTACAACATGTATTCGCTGCCTTTGAAACTCTTGATTCAATTTTCAGCCCTTTAGCATATCGAGACATGTGTTTCTCCGCATTCTGTACTCTACAAGTCATAAATAGATTCAAAGTTTTGCAAATGGGTGGAGAAAAACGTGGTATGGTTTCATATAATGCACCCTTATTGCATTACTTTATCGAAAAGCTGAAGACTCTCTCCAACTATGGAAGCAGTGATCATCAAGTGTAACTACTGTAAAAGTGCTAATAAACAAAGAAGCTAGCAGCATCGTCCGGGATGCCCATTATCAACACTCATGTAAAATGAAACGTATAAGCATCAACGCGGGTATGCAGCCTCGCCTCTTGCCGGCTAAATTACCAATCTATTAGTATTTACCATAACGCGGAATCATCCTTCTTGCGGTCAACGTGTTCCCTGCTCCTTCGATCCCTGATCCTTCCTTGCAATATGCTGCTGAGAGTGAAGAGATTATTGTTTTCCAGCCTTGCCAGGCCATCTAGACCATCAAAAGTACCCCCAGTCCTTCCATATATCCGTCTTGTGTAATGAATAAAACCAGTAGCGTTGACTTCCCCTCATACGCTTGTGGAGGATTCCCATCCGGAATAAAGGGTTAATATTAAATAATATGCGGCCAAGCGAAAGTAGCTACTCCAAGTAACTAAATACTATACCGTGCCTCAATGCCGCCTTTCATTTTCGCCCTAGACAAGCTTGTGCCTGAGCACATAGACGGACAGACGGAAAACCCCCAGCTTTGTCAAGTCAACCCACATAAGTTGCGGATCTGTGGCTTGAGTTCCCCGCCGGGCCGAATGCCACATTCAGCGCGCCTTTCCACATCTGGCCCACACGATCTGGGGGCGCGCCGGTTGAATTGTTCCTGGGCTGGGCCTCTAGTTTTGCAGCCCACATTGGCGCGAAGACGGCCGTCATTCCACCAATTGACCATTGGCGGTGCAGATTTGGCGTCATGTCGGTTGAAATTTGTAATTTGCCCCCAGCTGTAGCAAGAAGGCGCTTGATACATTATCCATAGGTTGTGTGAAATACTGAATAATATAGAAATTCTACTACAGCACCAAGTACCCTGTACTTGTGAGGACAGTACAGATTTGTGCTTTTTTCTTCCATTCAGTTCCAACATGGGGCAATTGATGCTTGCCAACTATGCTATGGCTGGCTTCAATTAGCCGGACAAATTACACACCTGGAGTATGTTGTCAACTCCGTAGCATTAACTGCATACGGTGTATGATCTATTGTGTTGTCAATTGCGCTATTGAATAAGGATCAAATGGCGAAAACTTGGTTAATCACCATTCGCATTCCACGCATATATCAGTCACGACAACTCATCATAAATAATAATAACGATCAATTTTTGACCAGTATTTAGGAATACGCGTGTCTCAGAGTAATAATCAAAATTGATTTATTCCCAGAGGCAATGAAAAGGCAGCTTGAATTTTTGCGCAAAGGGGATATTAATTCGTGGTATTGCCGGGTAAGTATTCTACCAGACCCAGCATTGGCTTTTACAGCGACGATGCAAATCTTAAACTTGCCTTATTTTACACGACATGTCTTTTAATCAATTCTATACACGGCCAATTTAGCATCTCAGACTCTTTTCTTTCACCAAGTCTGCATCTTCAACGTGATCCTCACTATTGTGGTAGATTAACGGAAGTAAAACCACACATGTACTGAGCTTATACAATATCAAACAATGTCTTTTTTATTTTTCAATCAATTGTCCGACCAGAAATTACCATCCAATTCCATATTAACCTATCAAAGTGCTCTTCTTGCAAGGAATATGTGGCATAACCAGCTTGCTGCTTATGCTAATAAGAAGCTAGATCGGAATCCATATCAGAAGAACCATGAAGACCGGACTCATATATATTTTCGTTGAAAAGTGAGTCACACAGCTACCGAATGTCTACTACGTCCTCAATAGCTCTGATCAATACTTGGTCAATGTAGTTGAGAACGCTGGGAACAACATCCACTTCTGCTCAGTTCCTTGCTGCAGGATATCTGTTGGCTCTTTAGGATCTTTTACGCGAGATCCACAAAATAGAGCCCATGCAGCCCAAGGTTCGTACATGGCATCTTGCAAATCGCGGTGGATCGGCCACCCTCCCACCACTCGCTGCCGCTAACCTTATATTTTGAAAAATGACAAAGTTTCATAACCACGCCAGGCTTCAAGAGAACCACCACTCCGGGAAGCTTCCCCATTGGTTAAGGCGAACACGGCCACGCCAATAGCTCGTGATTTCGAACGTGACTCTCAGTTGGAGCTGTAGCCTCCGTCTACTGCGAATTATATTCAGCCAAGATTTCACCATGTAGGCCACCAGCTGTACAATGCTCTCTAATCCGTTTAAAAGTGTACCAGCAGCAGGCTTTGCGCGTTTGATTCCTACAGTCGCTCCATATTATGCGCTATATAGTCAATCAGCTGGCCGTACTATATATTATGAGGATATATATATAGTTGTTTTAGTTACCCGCGTCCATGACCAATCAGCTTGCAGCCTTCTCCCTCTATGTAGTTTGTTGTCAAAGGTCTTCAAGTGCTAAGCGGAATTTGTCTAAATTATGTATATTTTAGGCGCTTATAGAACATGCACGGGTTTTTTGGTTACCCAAATACATATAAAAGTGATTAGCTTATGTTAATGTTATACAACACCAACATGAGATGCTGCAAGGTGATACTACAGTGCTACATAGGTTATCAAAATACACAACGCAAGGCAGAAAAGGAAATAAGATTTGGTTAAACAGTTATCTTGTCAAAGTTATCGCGACACATCAATTAGCTATTACACGTGTGTGCATGCTGACATTAAACGCATCGTGGCTAACAAACCAAGGTGCAATCACCAACAAAAGAGTGCAACCCTGGAGGAATATGTTTTGGTCTCGAGCAACAGCTGAACATATAAGTATGATTTATAAATGCAATCTTGGAAACTAGAAACTTGGTACTAAAGTATAACGGCTGACTATAAGCCTATGCTTGTAGTGATTTGGCGCTTAGATGATGGTAGTTTAATGGAGTTGTTGGTGGCACTGTTATTGGTCAGTTTCTAGAATCTTGTTTCGCCGCCAGCTGCGTCATCTCCTACGTATCCTAGAGATCTTGCCAAGCAGAACGTTCTTGTGCTATTCCTCGAGGTTCTTCACTAGTTTTTATTCTCCGCGAACTAACCAATCCGGGATTTGTGGCGGGGATATCGAACCAGGGATGCCTTTCTGAGATGGCAGTGCAGTGCCGTTATCAATCACGCCGTGGCTCGCGCGGTCTATGCTGCGGTTCTGAAATACTGCTGTACAGAAGAGACTTGAAATTTAGCATCACTGTAATTCTCAGAGAGCCAGATTGTCCATACCGTTGCCGCGAAAAATAAAAACAAAGATAGTTCGACCCAAAACATCTGGGGGCTTACAAACTGCCTGCATGTAGCTAGATCATTTTAGTGGCCTTGACTGTGGCTTTAGGGATGACTTTGTTTTCTCGCTCAACCGCCCATTCAGCCGCTGGGTTGCCCATAAGTTGAGCCGTACTGTCATAACAGGCATGGATTTTGTTTGAAGCGTCCTTGCAACCCAGTAGCGACTTTGCAACCGGATCACATGCAGTTACCTGAACAAATAGACCTACATAGTTAATAGTTGTTCAATTCGTAAGCCTCTTGCGAATCGTTTCTCTTTTGTTCGCTGTTGCCTAGAAGCGGCATTGATTGAATAGGGTACCGTACCAGATCCACAACAGATCAAAACGCTAATAGATCCATTAGACCATACGGCGAATCGCAACTGCTATAATAATATACACTACCGCAATCATTCTTTGCAACTCTCAAAGTAAAGCACGTAAGAAGCGCAAAAATGACACAATCTTTGTCAACTACCACCACCGTTCAGGGGCCAAGCGGCCCGTTGAACGTTGTCATTGGAGAGGCAACTCCTGAGCAACGCTTCCCGTGGTGCGAAATCGTCACCGCCGCCTTCGCACCATCCTTCCCGGCCTCGGCCTTTGAGGGACATGAGGAGCATCTCTCGCAGCACCCGCTGACCGTCAACCAAGGCACTCGTTTCTGGTGCATATCCCTGGCAGACGACCCGGGGGTTTTGCTCGCAGTGGCCAAGACGGTACGCCGGCGGTTCCTCGTCCGGGATAGCGAATCTGTGCGCGAAGAGGATGGCTACTGCGTCGGCTACGTCGGCACCCATCCTGACTACAGACGGCTGGGCCTTGCCTCGCTACTCATCAAACAAATTGCGGGATGGCTGGATGGACCCGCTGACGCGGCGGCGAGCATGCTGTATACCAGCGTTGGTGATGTAGGTGATGATAGCCCTCGGCCAAACTGCTTCTTACCAACACTTCCATAGTTCTATGTCAGCCAAGGCTGGGAAATGATATCCTCGATGGTATCGAATATTACACATCCCTCCGGCGAATTCCAGCCAGGGGATCGCGCAGGCCTCCCCAGCACCCGTCTCATAGCCGACGAGGAGATCCCAGCGCTGAGCGTGCGCGACGTGGCAGACTTGAAGGAAAGCTTCGACAAGTTGGCAGTTGAGGCAGATGAGGTGCATGTCGCTGTTCTCCCATCGGCGGAAATGGTCACCTGGCTGCACCAATGGGGCGATTACCTCAATAACAAGCTGCGCGGTGGTGAAGCACCCTATGCGCATGGGGCCATCTGCGAAGTTGCTGACACTTGGATATACTGGCATTACGGCTTCAAGCATCTGGCAATAGATAGGGTGGCTGGCCGGGGCTCCCCCGAAGTACTGGCTGCTTTGTTGCTGGATGCTTTGGAGGAAGCCCGCAAGTGGAAGTTCCCGAAGGTTGTGATCTGGGAACCAAGTCCTGAATTGATTCGTGCCATGGACCTCATATCGAACACGCTCGGTGTCGAGGTAGAGACTATGGCGAGGCCGAATAGTATTACTTCTTTAAGATGGAGGAATTCAGACAAGACGAAGAAGACGACTCTTCACTTGAATGAGACGTATGCGTCGTGTTGAAGGACTCGAGACTAGAAGTCAAGTTTATGCTTCAAGTATTTATACGGATAAGTCTCGTATAGGTAATATGGAAACTGAATACTTGTTTTGTAGATATGTAACAAAGCACACGATTTATTACGACCCAAGGGGAGCCCTCTAGTAGTGCACCATCAGTCTATTCTACTCTCACGTTCCCAAGTTATGACATGTCTCATGGCAGCTCTGGTGTCAGTGCCTACTATTAATAGACGTTTATAATATCGTAGTTCGGGACAAACGGTGAGATTATAAGACGAACCAACATCGGCTTCGACGGTGTAAGCCTCTTTCGGACCAGAATTACAATTCAGCGCGGGCCTATTTGACACCTTCTAGCGCATTCACAGCCAGAGCAGTTGTCAACCCATCACTACCAATAAGAATTCCCGAAGATCCATAACGATATAGCCATCCCGTCCATCTGCCATCCTCATGTTGAGAATCTAGCAAAATGGCTTTATCCCGTTCATTAACCAAATTCATATTGTTTGAGGCAATTAGACGAAAGGCAGCGCTTGGCGAATCCCTGCTGGAACCCATGCGATCCTGAAGACGGAGGCAGAGCAATTTTCGTATCAAGTCAAGCTCTCCAGCTGCCGGATTGTTAGCGCAGAGGTCGCTGACATAGTACAAGAAAAAGTCTGGCAGGTGATAGTAGCGAGTGGCGTGCTCGAATGCCGTGGTACGCAGCATATCTTCGACAAACTGACGAATAGCTGTCAACTCATCACCGCGACCATTGGCGTAAAAGAGGCGAAGTACGTTGGCCGAGATGAAAGGGTCGATACGTGGACGAGTTGAGTCAAAATAACACTGTAGATGGGTATTAGGCTACCTGGTGAACGTAGTGGCTGGGATTAACCTACATATACCAATCCATCCGAATTCCTATTCTCCAGTATATCATCCATAGTTTTATGCTTCACGGCATCTGGCACATCTAGCTTAAGTAAAGCTAAAGCCGTAGTGTCCACATCGTCCGGATAGGTGTCTGTTGTCAGTACCGGGGGGCCATAAGGAAACACGTTCCAGCGGCCATTTGAAGGATTGAGCTGGCCAATATGAACAAGGTCCCTGAACGGAGTCTGTGAGTATTCTGGGCTTGAATATAAGTCGCAGTCCATTCACACTTACCAGTCGTCTGTAACGTGTAGCAAAAGAAGTTGCTGGAATTGTTCTTGGATCTCTACGCCAGTATTACTCACGCTCCACATTTTTTTTGCGTGGGCCCTAAGCCATGATTTGCCACGCTGAGCAGGGCTTCCGAACATTGCGTAGAGTCTTCCAAGTGCTTCAGCAGTGCCTCCAAATACTACCCCATGCATGCCGCAGCACTGAGCTGCGATGACATTTTCCGGACGGTCATCAACGAAGACAATAGACTCGGCAGCAACCCCCACGGACTCGAGAACTCGATCATAGAATGCACATTCTGGTTTCCTTGCGCCAAGGCTAGTGGATGTGAAAACATGATCGAAGATATCCCAGCTGTCGACTTTCTCACGAATTGTATCGTACAAGACTTGACATATGTTGGAAGCGAGAACAACGATGCTGTCCGGATGATTTTGTTTCAGCTCTTTAATTCCTGCGACGAGCTTTTCATTGCCAACGAAGCCCGTTTGAGAAAGGCAGATCATCTCTTCCAATGCACCCTCTGCCAGTCCAAATCTTTCTGTCAAAGCTTTAAAGACCTCTGGTGCTGATAATTTGCTCGATTCCAAATCGTGCCACTCTTGCGAATCGACAAGCTGCTTCCAAATATGCGATGGGATGGGAGCGCTTTCGATATCTGGAAGACTATAGAACACCCCTCCCAACTCCATCATAAGCACAGTTGGCCTAACTTTATGCCTATCCTACAGTCAATTGGAGTAAGTTAGTAATAGTTCAAACATATACCGCCACTATCGGTACCCCATTACCTCGGCGTTATCGGTGGCCATCCTTGGGGAGCGAATCGATGCGTTGACATGTGGCGTACTCGAGAAATTTCCGACAGGAGAGGACATGTTGATTGTAGTTGGCAATATTAGAGAAACACCGCTTATCTCTCACAAGTTTTATTATTTAGCTGCCGCCCTTGATGCTATGTTTTTGGTAGTCGTTGTCTGCCATTGGAGATTGTCGTGTTGTCCAGCTCCTTCTTATAGTAAGAGCTGTGAGACCTCCTACTGGGCTGCTGTAAACTGGAGCATGCGACACCCGGAGAATTTGCAGCGAAATCCTTTTCTCCTATTCGGTGCAAGCCTATGTCTCACTTCTGGATCTTGTGACGTTACTTAAATGTGAGGATTACTTAACTGAGACAATGTCGGTAATACTCAGGTAATGGCGTACTATAGAAGACGATAGTAATGTATCCGTGGGACTTACTGTTGCTGGGACTTCTATTACGTTGGATGCTATAACTATGCGAGGGCTTGTGAGCTTCGGATTAGTAAGACTAACCGGTAAGAATGTGTGCATTGCGTTTGTCCCGTCCGACAAGTACTTGGCAGACTTTTCACAATAGTTCGAAGCAGCATTTGCCTGTCTGCGGACCCTCTCTGTGGTCATTATCAGCATATACATGGGAACCTAATCGCACTCTATCTCAACCTAGTAAGTTTTCTATTGCCGTTATAGTTTTGCAATCGGGCTCTAGTAGCAGTGACTGAGACTGTCAATAGCCATTCACTTTGAAATGTATCCATAAGACGGCTCGATATTGAAACGTTTGAAGCAATGGCCATGGCAAGCGAGAGGCTTTTGGTAACAGCTGTGTAATGCAAAAACTTAATAACTCCGCCCATTACAAAAGAGATGCACATCTTAATGCTTAATAATTGCGGCAGTCTGATTTGGCCAAAACAGCAGCGTTGTTGGTGCTATACCGTGGACCAGGCGGGATAATAAGCTGCAAGACCCCAAGTGACAGTGCCTGTGCGGAAGTCTATCTAGATTCTTCAGAGAGCGTTTCTGCTAAAGGCTTTCAGCATTTCGTTCCGTACACTGTGCCACACATTCTTTCTCTATATTCTTAATAATTACTGTTGCATTCCGAAACAAGGTAGCTCCCGCAATCAACACCCCCAACTAATCTCAGCTGCCCAGCCTTAAACTCAACCTATGCTAAACTTTAGTGGCTGTTTCTACATTCTGACAGCACCCACGTGGGATCTGGTTGCCACTGGAGCATGGTATGACATCCCCACAACACGCCGACTTTGTATGCCGTGTCAGCCGGCTGCATTTGAGTCCTGGCTAGCTTAGGCTGGAGAGAAGGTATAGTTGCTGCCGATTGGACACCCGTTTCACGTGGGATGTAACCCTGCACTGGTGATGATCGAGAATAAAAGGACGGCCGTTGAGATGCAGGAACTTTTCGATGGTGTCGGGAATGCGGCACATTTATTATCGGGCATAGTATCGTGATAGCTTCGGACATAAATAACAGCGCCATTCTGCAATTTGCACATGGTTTGTTGAAGGAACTCCTACATAGCACAATTAGCCCATCGCTTAATCCCTCTGTTCGCAATCATGTTCACATTCAGCGGTTTCATGTCGGTGGCGCTCATGGGCCGGCAGATCGCAGCTGCGGCTGTTCCTGCGCACTCTTCCGCTTGGCCTCAATTGCGATTCACACCCAAAGGTACTTTTCAAATGACAGTATTCAATGATTTGCATTTCGGCGAAGCGGAAAACACAGACTGGGGCCCGCTTCAGGACGTGGATACGCTGCTGGTGATGAAGACGGTGCTCGATAAAGAGTCTCCTCAGCTGGTTGTAATCAATGGCGATTTCATCACTGGCGAAAACACCTTCAAGGAAAACTCCACCGATTATGTCGACCAAATTGTCTCTCCTCTGTTGGCTCGCAAGCTTCCCTGGGCATCGACATATGGCAGTGGGTATTTGCCTGCGATAGACTCGTGCAGACAGTAGCTCACCCATTGTAGACCACGACTCAGCCTACAATCTCTCCTCTGCCAACATATACGCAAGAGAAAAGATGTACAAGAACAGTTTAACCGGGAATATGGTCAAGGACAAAAACGCTGGAGTCTCCAACTACTACCTGGAGGTAATGTCCAATGAAAAACACGACTCTACTCCTGCTATGATCCTCTGGTTCTTCGACAGCCGAGGCGGGTAAGTCTCACAATCTTAGCGTCACATGTCTGCCGCAACCAACTCATCCTATATCGAAGGAATTACTATCAAGAAGAGGAAAAGGACGGCTCTGACGTTAGTCGACCAAACTGGGTAGATGAAAGCGTTGTACAGTGGTTTGAAGCCACAAGAGCCCAGCTAGCCAAGCGTTACAAGAAGACTCTACCTTCGTACGCATTTGTCCATATTCCTATCGGCGCCATGTATGGCTTTCAGCAGACCGACGGCGTTGATGTGCATAAAGAGCCTGGAATCAACGCAGACAATCCCCTTTCTCAACAAGGCGTTCAGTCCCCACTGTACAATGCTACCACCAGCTTCGAGTATACTGGCCAAGACAAAGCGTTTATGAAGGCTCTACTAGAAACTGAGAACCTCATGGGCGTCTTTAGTGGCCATGATCACGGCGATGACTGGTGCTTCAAGTGGGATGAAAACCTTACATTTCTAGATTTGACGGGTAACGGTCTGGTCTTTTGTTTCGGTCGTCATACTGGCTATGGAGGCTACGGCTCATGGACACGAGGGTCTCGACAAATCTTTGTTGATATCAAGGACCTTGGCAAATCGACCAAGACTTGGACGCGGCTTGAAGATGGTACCACTGTTGGGGCAGTGACATTGAATTCGACGTACGGCAAGGACGTCTATCCTGTAGTCCCGTTGACTTATACTAGCGAGGACAATGAGGGAGTTCCGTCCAACACTGATTAATATTTAGTAATTTATTAAACGCCTTTTCTATCTAACGCACAAAACACAAGCTACAAATCCGGATATCCCCTAGAAAAGAAATTTTCCGGGTCATACTTCTTCTTTAGCTCTCTCAGCCTGTTCAAATTCTCCTTGCCATAAGTAACTTCCCAGTCTGTATTCTTGCTGTGAATCAAATTGCCATACGAGGCTCCCACATAGGCATCTCCCGTTGCTTTGATCGCATCCACTGCCTTGGTAGCCGCACGAATCTCAGCCTCATCCCCCTCTTTCGTTCTCGACAACTCTACGTGATGGGCGTAGGATGGAAAGAGTCTGTGGCGATAGCGTAGCTGAAAGCATGATCCGGGGTTTGGCTGGATGGCCTTTCCACGCGCAACGTGGCTGGGCATGCCCATGTAGATTTTCGGGTCGTCCCACTGATCTATCAGAGCTGAAGCTATGCCCTTGGTGAGACTTTTGGCGATGATTCCGCGGAATTCAAAGGCCCCGGGCTGTATAGTTAACTCGGTTAAGAGAAAAGTAGCAAAATCCGCTTAATCCTCAGATGTCAGTTAATGTTGTATAGTATAAAATAATAGTAAAAGACTCACATTCTCCAATTCGGACCACATCTGCTCCAGGCAGAGACTTGATCTTCTCAAAATAATTCCACCCCTTTTGCAGGTCGTCGCCTTCCTTGGCGCACCATGCAAATAAAACATTCATTTCTGGCGTTTCCAAAATATCGTTTCTGAAATATATGTCTCCTGTAAGCTCCTCTGGAAGGTTGGGCTCAATATTGCTAGTCCATTCGTCCAGTACAGCCGGCCAATCTTTCTTTTGAAACTTTACACTGCCGGCTAAGAGTTTTGGCGCTGGATATGTCTTAATGGTAAACTGCGTCACAACTCCCCATACGCCGTTTCCAGCCCCTCTAAGAGCCCAGAGCAGATCGGGGTGGTGATTCTCGTCAACCTCAACGACAGATCCGTCAGCAAGAACAATACGCACACCCATGATGTGATCAACTCCGAGGCCATACGGAGCAGCATAAAGGCCATATCCTCCGGCCATTGACCATCCAGCATATCCAAGTCTCGGGTGCCATCCTACGGGCGTGAAGGCCTTTTCTTTGCTGAGAGCGCGCGCAAGATCACCTGCGATCGTGCCGCCGCCAATAACCGCCGACTGCTTATCGTCCGATACTTTCACAGAGCACAGGCTGCGCAGATCAACCATAACTCCCTTGTCGATTCCACGGAAATTTCTTCCCTCCAACTCTGCCCCTCCGGAGCGGATGGCCAATGGCAAGCCTGCCGCCCGGACTGCTTTGACGGTGGCTTGAACATGAGTTTCGTCCAAGGCTCGAACTACAGCTAGCGGTCTGGTGGTGGTCGCTCTATTGAAAGAAGGACTTATTGACTCATACACAGGATCTGACTTTGTATAGATAATTTGCGGGAATTCATCGTAAAGTTCCAAAAGACTCGGGATTTCCTTTGCAACATGGTCTCGTGTAAGTGATGCGGCTGGGATTTTGGTGTCCGGAAGCTCAGTAATTTTGAACTCCATGTTAGAAACTGTTTGAAAACCAAAAATACTGGCTATAAATGTTGAATAGGTGTAATAAGCAACTTTGCTCTTGAAAACTGAATTTCGAGTGAAATATACCGGCAGGTTACGACATTTATGTAGTGAATGGCCCGGGAAGAAACGCCATCTAGACGCATGGTATACGTAGTCAGCAGCCTTCTCATATTAACTTTTACTATAATACACAGTGGTTCTCGCTTTGGTTTATTCCTTTGTGGCGTGTCAACGTCAGCACTAATAGATGATTTCTGAGCTGGCGCTAATGTGTTATTAATCCATTACCTCAATTTGTGCAAATAGCCCATAGATTAAAGGCGTGCTGAGGGAGTAGTATACTGCTCTATCACGCATAACTTTATAAAGAAGATGACAGCGAGCTATCAAGTGGGTGTTTAGATACTTTCTTTTGTAATGAAGCAAGCCACTTAACGTGCC
Organism: Trichoderma asperelloides; assembly: GCA_021066465.1. Taxonomy (NCBI): domain Eukaryota; kingdom Fungi; phylum Ascomycota; class Sordariomycetes; order Hypocreales; family Hypocreaceae; genus Trichoderma; species Trichoderma asperelloides. The sequence continues at coordinate 30,267 of JAJKFY010000284.1, read as the reverse complement.
TTCTGTCTTTTCTACCATTTTTTACCTCACTTATTAAGCATATCTACTTCTCATCTAATTACATGTCATGCGGCAAATGGAACTAAATCAGAGAAGTGGTTCTGAGTGAGAATGAGGTGGAATTGGGATGAAGCCTAGTAGTACAAGCTGATCTATATTCTAAAATTTTAGCCCCCTAGTATATGCATGAATGATAGTATGCTATCTCGCGTATCTCGTCTATATACGTGTTCAATCTATATTACATCCTCCCTGTTGTTGCCTCGATTGACCCAAATTTATTGTCAATGGATGATGGTTCGAATCTAGCATTTTTGTAAACTCATACTGGTTTACGGCTCTGCCACAGCCTCTTGTTTGGCGTCTGGGTCGGCCTGGACTGGTCTCGCTGCTGCCTGGTCACTCTTGGCGCGAGCCTTCAAGCTGCGCCATTCCACCAAGGCGCTGCCAAAGACAGTTGCCGCAGATGTTCCAGCAACCAAATAGAAAACAACCATAATTGCGTCGTTATAGTCGGAAAGAAGCGTCTTCAGGTCACCCGCTGAAACCAAAGTCTTTAGGTCCGTGGCGCCCGCGTTAGCCACTTCGCTAGGGTCAATATCTGGAATATTAGAGGCGACTTTCGAAACCAGGTGGCTGAGGAAGATGTTTTGTGCTACTGGTAAGAAGATGGACGAGCCCAAGAAACGAATGAACATGACAAGCGCGGACCCGACTGCTATATCCGGTCTGTCTAGAACAGTCTGAATAACGTTCAGGGGTTGCTGTGAGCCAAATCCAAGCCCAAGCCCAAAGATGATCTGATAACCAATCCATTTGGAATGCCCAGTTTCGGGGGTAAGCGTCGATAAGAGCCCTCCCCCAATCGGCATCATGACTGAGCTAATAATGAAAAACGGGGTATAGTAGCCTATTTTCGAAATGGCAAAGCCAGATGACATCGAGGAAACAACCACAGAGAGGATAGTGGGGAGCAACATGAGCCCAGAATTAATAGCGTCGACGCCCTTGATTGCCTGAAACCAGATGGGAAGATAATACGTAACTACCATCATGCTGGCGCCATTCCAGAAACCGAACCAGAGGGAGGCTGCGATGCTGCGCTGCTTGACGATACGAGGAGGGACTGTTGCAGCCTCTCCTTTCCATATTTGAATACCAATGAATATCGAAACGAAGACTCCGCAGATGATGAAAAGGGCAATGATACGGCCATTATCCCAAGCGTATTTAGTGCCACCCCACTGCAGAGCCAGGATCAAGCAGATAATGCCGGGGAAAAAAGCCAAGTTGCCAATCGGGTCGAGTTGCTGCACTTTGCCGAGAAATGTTGTCGCTCGAGGTTCAAGCTTCTGATTGGGCATGTGGAGGATCAGAGTAGTGACAATAAGTGACACCGCACCTATGGGCAGGTTGATATAAAAGCACCATCTCCAAGTCACCTTGTCGGTGAAAGTACCTCCGACCACGGGTCCAACAACAGAGGCAATCGCAAATACAGCTCCGAATAGCCCTTGGTAGATCGGTCTCTGCTGCAGCGGAATTGTATGGAACAAGACGACCATGATACCAGAAAACATGCCAGAAGCTCCCAGGCCAGCGACTGCACGGCCGACAATGAACGCTTTTGAACTGGGAGCTGCACCACAGACGGCTGAACCAACTTCAAAGAGGACAATTCCGCCTAGTAACAGTGGCTTTGTAGGATAGTATTTGTATACTTTTCCCATGAGGAGCTGGAAGCTGCACTGGGTGAGTAAATACGCTGAGCCATACCATCCTACGTCGTTAAGAGAATGGAACTCGTCTGTAATTCGGGGAATAGCGGTCGAAATAATATTTGAATCCTATGATTGAAAAAAAAAAAAAAATGAATTAGTCTTGTGTTGGCTTTTTCACGGTGTTGATCCCTTCATACCAGAGTAACCAAGAAGATTGCCAGGTAAAGTGACCCCATGATGACTATTCGCATCTGATTGGATGGATACTCATGCGTCTCCATCTTTACAACGCTTGACTCTGTAGTGGCGGTTGGTGGCTTTTCATCTTCTGAGGTGGGTTGAGACATTGTGAAGAACGAAGGTAACTTCAGTGATGACCAAAAAAAAAGAGAAACCAGATTTTTCTCTCTGTAAAAATCTAGTTTCCTGGATTTCTTGGACCAATGCAACACAACAGAAAAAAAAAAAAAAAACAATAAAAAAACGTTGCAGTTATATAAGGGGATGAGGTCCCATAACTCCTTTTGCTGCGGCGCTAGACTAAACCGCGTCTCGGGGCTCAAAATTGCAAAAATTCACGCCCGAGCCCCGAGAGGCACCCAAATTCGTGAATCCTTTCGTTCAGAATGAGTCAAAACAGGCATTGCATTGCTCCGCAACTCTTTCATTTCGGACTTTAAACTTGTCCTTTAACACCGAGAAAAGGGAAGAAACAGACTTTGGCCGCGTCACAACAGAAACAGGCGGTTATGGAGCTGCCAAAGAAACCCAGCAGCGACCTCAAGGGCTACTCCTGCGTAAGCTGCAGACAGCGCAAGGTCAGATGCGACAGGCGTGCCCCTTGTATGAATTGCACAAAAGCCGAGAAACAATGCAACTTCATCGCCCCCGTACGCGGAAAGAGGAAAAGAACGAAGCCTCTTCGAGAGACTCTTCATGCTCGGCTGAAACGATATGAAGAAATGCTCAAGGCCTACGGCGCCAAGATTGAGCCAAGCGATGGCACTGACATGTCTGATTCGGAAACAGAGTCTCAGTCTCACAATACTCCCGCATCGAGCGATGGGACTATAATTATAGTGAAGAGCCAGGAGCCTGAAGATCCTTTGCCGCCAAAATTTATCATGAAAGAGGGCGCCTCGAGATATTATGACAGGTATGTCGATGGCTGATTTGCATCGTACGTGGAGATCTTCTTACGCTCTATTAGTGCTCTCTGGTCCAACTTGTCAGAAGATGTAAATTTCATGCCCGCCTTTTAAGTCTCTACTCGACTTTGACAAATTGTTACTGACTTACATGCCGTAGTTCCAACATCCAGAAGCCACCACTTCTTTTAGCGAACCGACAGAAGAGGATGTCCATGTAATTGAAGATGGCTTAATGTTCGAGCCTGAGAGAGGCGACAAAGTCACGGATCTTACCAAATATCATCTTCCATTGCCGCTAATATCGAAGTTAAAAGAGTTCTTCTTAGATAGGGTTGATCCTATGATGAAGTTCCTACACCTTCCCACCTTTTGGGCCGCTCTGGCAAATGAGCTGCCGAATCCGGATCGTATACCCAAGAGTTTAGAGGCGCTCATCTTTGCCTTTTATCTAGTCTCTATTTGTTCATTGAAAGAAGATGAGGCCCAGGAGCTATTTGGCGTGGAGTTGCAGGTCCTCCTTTATCGCTATCGAGTTGCAACTCGGCAAGCCTTGGTAAATGCGAGATTCTTGTCAACAGCGAACCTGATGACGCTTCAGGCGTTTTCTATATTTATAGTATGTTCCTACAGTCAACCGCTTCCCTTCAATCGCTTTTCTTCAACCGTGTTTCCTTTTTTCTTTTTCTTTTTATTAACGCGGATCAACAGATATGTGTCAGAAACATTTATCGATGCGATACCCTCTTTGTTTTGTCCGGCGTCGCCATCCGGCTGGCTCGTAAAATGGGACTGCACCGCGATGGAACATTTCTAGGCCTACCTCCCTTTGAGACAGAAATGCGAAGGCGGCTTTGGTGGCATATTGCCCACATCGACTTTCGTACAGCCGATGTTATGGGCACCAAGCCGTCGCCAGAAATCGCTACTGCTGATACAAAAAAGCCTATCAATGTCGAGGACAGCGAACTCTACCCGGGTATGGCTGCACTACCTGAAGATTTCAGCGGCATCACGGGGATATCGCTTTGTATCATAAAGTGCGAAATGATCTCGTCTCTGTGCAAATGCGCGGCTACTCGTCCCCTTGATTTGCGCTGGGAGATGCTGTACAGCCCTGACATTTCGATGGCCACAAAGGACGGCGTCATAGATGAAGTTGAGGACCTCATGGAAAAGCAATATCTGCGGCACTGTGACCCTTTGAACCCATATCATACCTTTTTATCCATCATGGTACGATCAGCAGTATGCAAGATGAGGCTCTTTGCGCACAATTTGCGACAGTTTGCGCATCGATATCCCATGGCCACCCAAAAGGACCATGATATAGCATTTAACAACGCCATGAAGCTTTTGGAATATGCAAACTTGATACACAGAGGGCATATGGGTTTGGATAAGTATCTGTGGCAGATGGGCACGAGCTACTGCTGGAACACCATGCTCTATTTGCTCATGGAAGTTCGATGCCGCAAAACAGGACCTGAAATCGACAGGGCGTGGGAACTAATCGGCGTCGTATTCGCGCGCGCTCCTCAAGTATTCTCAGAGTTCACGGGCTCTGTTTATGTGGCGCTGGGCAAATGGACACTAGAAGTTTGGGATAGCCACGTCGAGGCATCAAAAGCACAAGGTCTTCCAGAACCGGTACCGCCCGATTATATTCACGCCATCCGGGACTACCAGGCCTCAAAGTTGGAGGCAGAAACTCCTGTCCAAGAGAAGAAGGCTGATGTTAAGCCTGTTTCCTGGCCTCCGTCCGGCTATGACAAAGCCTCGTATGTAGACTATCTTGATGTGGGTTATTCAGAGCCGCATAATTTTCCAAATCTGTCGTCCTTTGATACGGATCCAAATCAGTGGGTACATTGGGAGCAGCTAGTGGCAGACCAGAGCACCTTTACATAGGCTGGTGGCGTGTATGATTTGCGGGACTGGCACCAGCAATCGTTTTCTTCTTTTCTCTCTTGGTCATATATCGGAGACCCTTTGGCATATATTGTAGCGAATAACGTAAATGATTACTTTTGAACCTTGTCTTTCATGATCTCCCGTTCTCCCACTTTATCGTTGCTAGACCTTGTGGTCGCGTGGGGCTTGTCAGCAGTCAATATGAGGAGGCATCACGACCTGTCTCATAGGTAATCGCGTGCTCTAATGCACCAATTGCCGGTCATGAGCCATTGCATGTTTCTGCCATGAATTGCTTGAGACATTTGACGTCGCACCACTTCGCGATTTGCGCCGTATGAAACATGACTAGAGCTAACCAGTGCGAATAGACTTGCTCATTACTATTTCTTGTCGCTGGCGAGAACGTCTTGCGTAACTCATTGCTTGCTCTGTGCAGTAATTGGTGCTGATCGAGAACAGGCAGTCCAATGGTATGGCTAACAATGAGCTTGACATCTCCAATGAGATGAGAATGACGAGGCAGCGAGGGCGGGGTTTTTCTTGATATGTAATCGTGCTCGCAAAGGCCGTTATCTGATGGCTTAGTGAGATGCTTGTAAGACGCAGCAGCACCTCATTTAGATAGTGATGCCTGTCATGAGCCCCTCTCCCGCTTCATAACCGCTCGCTTGTGAGGTTACGGAAACGCATATATTCTGCGAGCTCTCACAGTACACGAGTACCTACTAATATGTATGTCTCTTTGTATGCTTGATTCACGCGCCTTAGTGTCGGCCGCTCCGTGTACTATTTTGAAAGCTCTAGCAACAGCTGTTATTAGTCTGCATCCCCACCTCCGCATTTTCATCTGCAGTGGGCAGTAATGATGATGATGGCAAAATCAACGATACTAACGAGTAAGAAGAGCATGCAGGCACCCTTCACTTACTGGTTAATATGACTCTGCGGGAATAGCGGCATGCTTTGTCTTTGTGATGCACTCACAACAAGGACGGCAAAAGGTATGCTGAAAGCTGAAAACGAGCAAGGATGCAAGCTGGATATGCACACGTGTTGGGCGAATCTGCGGTCAAATATAGCATCTGGACGAGGGCTATGCCTATCGTTGCGCCACGGTTGGCTGGATAAAGTGTGCGCGACTCCAGCTGCTGTGGAACATGCGGCCGCGCCTCAAGACCAGTTTGTGACGCCTCTACCGCTACTCGGGATTCGGCACTTCTGTCTCCGCTCACACTTCATGCACCTTGACTGGCTATCACAAGACGCCTGGGCCTATTCCAGGCTTGTTCCAGGTCCGCATTGAAAGCCCAGCGTCACCCTGACGGCAATAGATCGCGCGAGTCGAGCGATGACGAAAAGTAAGGGCCATGCCAGAACAAACAAGAACCTGCATCATATCATGCGGCACAATGCTGAGGCAGCCAGTCAGCTGTCTCTGCGCTCGATGCAACGGTAAAACTAACCCCCTTGACGCGCGTTAGAGTGGGAGACGACATATCGACGATGCGCGATAGGCCTAATCAGGCGGCGCCAGATGTATGACGATCTGAATGCTATGTGCACTCGAGCTGAAGAAGTGATAACTTTCGAACATCGAGTGTCGGAGCGTTGTATAAATAAACCGGTTTCTCCCCCGCTCACTAGTGTTGATCTTTGCTCAAAGCAAAATAAAAAGAGAACTCCTCACCACCGGCTCTCCTCGTAAAACTTGTATCAACGAACATCATAAATCATATCATATATATAGGCCGTTCCTGCACCATGGAGGCAATCTTCAACGTCCAGACAAAGTTCCGCCTCGAGCGCGGCCTCAGCAAGATTAGGGCCATCCGCAACGAAAACTACAAGCGCCACGGCACCAAGTCTTACGTCTACCTGCTCAATCGCTTTGGCTTTGAGCCCACCAAGCCAGGCCCGTACTTTCAGGGCGTCCAATTCCACCAGCGTGGACTCGCCCACCCAGACTTTCATGAGGCCCGCGGCGGTCGCGTCCACAAGAAGAAGCACCTGAGGAAGAAGGTGACTCCAGAAGGCTCCACGGACCCTAACGGAACAGAGACTGGAGAGGTGGGGGCAGAGGACCAGCAAAATGACTCGGAGTATCTTTGCGAGGTGACCATTGGCACGCCTGGCCAGACGCTGCTGCTGGACTTTGATACCGGCTCCTCTGATCTTTGGGTGAGTCGAAACGAAACAACACGAGGATGCATTCCTGGCTAACTAACCTCTCTTTCTCGATGCTTAGGTCTTCTCCACTGAGCTGAGCAGTACCATCCAAAAAGGTCACACTGTCTTCAACCCTAAAAATTCCTCAACCTTCAAGGCACTCACTGGCCAGAAATGGCAAATCTCCTACGGCGATGGCAGCTCAGCATCCGGTGATTGCGGCTCCGACAATGTGACTGTCGGGGGCCTGACCATCAAGAATCAGACCGTTGAGCTCGCATCAACTCTTGCGCAGCAATTCTCACAGGGCACCGGCGATGGTCTTCTCGGCCTCGCTTGGCCGTCTATCAACACAGTCACAACTGATGGCAAGCCCACGCCCGCCAACACTCCCGTTGCCAACATGATTACCCAAGACGACGTTCCCAGTGAGGCTCAGCTCTTCACTGCAGCTTTCTACAGCGAGCGGGATGCCAACGCCCAGTCCTTTTACACATTCGGCTACATCGACAATGATCTCGTCACTGCCTCCGGACAGGACATTGCCTGGACTGATGTCGACAACTCTCAGGGCTTCTGGATGTTCCCGTCAACCAGCAGCTCCATCAACGGCAAGGCCATCTCTCAGTCCGGCAACAGCGCCATTGCCGACACTGGCACCACCTTGGCCCTGGTCTCGGACGAGGTTTGCGATGCTCTGTACAAGGCTATTCCCGGAGCGAAATACGACGACCAGCAGCAGGGTTACGTCTTCCCCATGAGCACGGATGTATCCAGCCTCCCTGAGTTCAAGGTTTCTGTCGGAGATACGCAGTTTGTGATTCAGCCTGAAGATCTGGCCTTTGCTCCAGCAGACAACAGCAACTGGTACGGAGGAGTCCAGTCCAGGGGAAACAACCCCTTTGACATTTTGGGCGACGTGTTTTTGAAGTCTGTTTATGCGGTGAGTATATCCCTATGCCTTTTCGTTTGCGCTCCACTAATAGTACCGATACTAACCAACAAATGCCAGATTTTCGACCAAGGTAACCAGCGATTTGGCGCCGTTCCCAAGATCCAGGCTACGCAGAACTTGAATTCTTCGTCTAACCAGTAAATATTGCTATAATACGTGGGGACGCAGAGACAAGGTCTCCCTCGGGCTTTCATTCATTCATTTTTCAAGCCAGCCAAGTACTAGATCTCGCAGCTACATAGTAAGATAGATGCAATATATTCGTAATGCAGTGACAAGAATCGAGTTTGCTCCGACGTCTAGCCAGTGATTCTTAGCGGCGGTTCGTATGGTGTCGTTCATACCAATGAATGTTCCTGAACGTGTTGTCCATATCGGGTTCAAATAGCAATACCGAAGGTTCAAGCTTGATGTGGTATGAGAGTAATATATAGGCCGAGTTAATAGTCCTGATCAGATCCAAGTAGCAAGGCGTAGATGAGGCTGATCATCGTAAGGTAATATCCGAGTGTCAATCCGCTAGCAGGTACCATGGCTTTGATATAGCGCTATCCGTTCTTTGTCCAAGATTCAGTACCAATGTCACATGGATATTGAAGATTGAGCCGTTGTCAGAGATTTCCCGCCGAAATTGAAATCGCAGATGCTAAAGCCAGGCCTCGAATTTGGAATGTGCAGGAACACCGCATCGAGGGTTGGCAGTGTTTGCCGTACAATGACAATGATTGAAGGCAATCATTCATGGCAAAAGATAGAACCAATGCAGAGGCACTAGAAAGGGCTTGTGCATCATCATGTGCATTCCGTCCTCGAGCTGATGAACTGAAGGCACCGGGAGGCCTTGCCATTTTCAAGACCCTCAAAGAGATTTCATAGGAATCGGCTGAGGATAGCATGGCAAGCTATAATCATATCGTTGCGATGCTGCAAACAATAAAGAGTACCTGATCTGCCACTGGTGGCATAACGGGCTCTTCCTGTCCACGTCCAAGGCTGCTGATGGTAGCGGTAGGAGTAGATTCCGCTCGTCTGATCAGCTCAAAAGGCAACTGTCGATTATAAACTAGCAATACGCATCAGGTTCGTCCAATTGAGTTGCAGCTCCCAGGTTCAGCAGATGTCAAAGCAATGGCATTTGACTTGCGAGGAGCTGGCCATCGAGGTAGCGATACAGTTCTCGACATGATGGTACTATAACAGCGGTCAGAATATCCCAGGCTGGTCAGAGGCAATGGAATAATCGACGGTACTTGCGTCTGTGCCAGCAACAGGCCAAAGTAGATGTAGATGCAGAGGCGGTGTTGCAATTGATGCATGGAAACTTGGAGAATGAATGTACATGTACGATGGTGGCACCTGAGGCAGAGAGAAAGCTACATACATACATCCATGAGTGTACAGTGTATGCGCAGCGCGATTACTGTGTTTATCCCGCTATAGCGCTGCGCTCGGTGGCAGCGGTAGCTGGAAAAGCAAAGCTACGTAACCACAAAGGCCGATCAAGTTTAGGTTGATCAATGCGGTTGATCTTGATCCGCAAAACAAGCCTCTTATCGAATCTTCTCAAAGCAATCTTGATCAGCAACAGTCAGATGAACCACAGATCAAATCCGACCAGTTGGATCGAGGCCAGCAAGGTAGGTCCACTGCACTAGGCTATGTGGCTTAGCGGGCTCTATAGTGCTGTAGGGTGCTAGCGTGGCATAAGAAATACAGTAACCGCGGTTTATATACACTGTATATTGTAACTTCAGGATATTGTCAGGAGGGTACTTCGTAATCCGTATAACTACTAAGACGAGGCCAATACCGCGCTCTTTTGAGAGTATTCAAGTTTTTGCACAGGCACATGCACATGGCAAGTGACTACTAGTCTAAGTCTATGTAGATTAACACATTCAGCTAAAGGCATAAAAGAGTAGACGGCATGCTTTTGGCTCCTCTAGTTCTCAGCCAACCAAAGCCGCAGTGTGCTCTATGAAGTATACAATGGTTGTCTTCTTGGAAGCTGCCGTTACTTGGAGAGGCTAATTCTACGTAGATAATACTACTTACTACTTATATGGCACTCTACTCTGCAGTAACAGATGGCGAGAGCAATATGGCACCAAACTTGGGGGCCTCGCTAGACCACTCCCAGCACCGCACCCTCAAACGATAGTCTTTTCATCATTGGGCCGCAGTGGTTCGACATCTGGAACGTACGAGACTCACTGAGCGGCGTGGGTGTCAGGGATTCGGGACTGTGGCCGCCATCCGAAGCCCAGTTAAGGGGGCGGTGGGACCGCTCCGTACCGGCAGGGGTCAGAATGGGGCACCGCCGTTTAACTGCCTGGGCAATGAACTTGAAAAATGAGTCAAATGGCTTAATTCTCCGGCGGAGATACTTTGTAGATAAGGTCGGAACTTTGCTTGCATTTCCATGTGCTGGGAGAAAGGCGTGCTTTGTAAGTCTCTTAGCAAGCTTCATATATGACTATATCTACATGTACTTATTAGCCCGGAACATCCTTTGGGGAACGCTTAACAAAACCCCGACAGTTGAACCCACTAGAAAGTTGGCTATAAACCGTACTCTAATTGGAACAAAGGGGCAATGTTTTTCTGTCTCTTGGAGGAAAAACCTTTAACCAGAGAGCGCTCAAAGATATCACGAGAAATACGCTCATGTTTCATAGCCCCGGCTAGGAGCACGCCGGGGTCGGTTATCTCCATATCCAGTATCAAGCCGGCGTGCTCCACGTGGTCTGGCCGAGCCGTAGTCAAAGCGCCAGACTGTGGGGGAACTTGTAATAGTAGGAGAATACTAGGTACTAGTTCCAACGGCTTTTCCTATTCATATCAACCGTAGTCCCAATAGTCATAACATTAGCGGCTAGCCAATTACATGTGTATCGGTAGAAAAAAAAGCAACGACGATGAAACGGCTGGATGAAATCTCAGACTCTGGCTTGTTACCAGAGTTCCGCCAGCTGTACAAGCTGTTACAATCATCACAGAGGAAAAGAACATTGCTCAGGTATGAGAACCGTAGGGTTAATGGACGTTTATACCATATTGGCTTTATTTTATTTTTTATTAATTTTTTTGGTCATCTCTCAAAAAACTACTTTACAAAGAATAATAAGCTGTTATACACATTTTTCCACAACCGCTGAGAGCAAGTGTGGTGAGTCCATGTAGGCACCGTCTTTTTCCCTCTTAAGTGTGTCCAACAAGGCCGGCAACAGGAGCGTTGTCGGGGTTGATGTTGGTGTTGGCGAAACCAAGAAGAGAGTTCCAGGTGTTGGCAGTATCGGCGTTCCTGGTACCCAGAGCAGAAATCTTAGCCTGGGCAGCTGCAACAGCGGACTTGGCGGCGGCATTGGCTCCGCAGACGTTGGTGAGCTGGTCGTGGATTCGGTTGGTGATGATGTTGGGGTTGAGGGCCTCCTCCTGACCTTTGTTGACGAGGGGATCGATAGCCTGGAAGGTGAACTCGGTGTCCTTGCGTCCATCGAGCCCAGCCTCAAACTTCATAGTGGGCACGCAGAGACCGAAATCAAGACCTGCAATAGTGGACTTGACAAATCCGTCAAAGTTACCGGTGACAGCGTTCTTGACGGCACGAGCGCCATTGGAGGGAGATGAGCATGCCAGAGTGCTGCCACTGCCGGTACAAGCGCCAGCCTGAGCGTTGTTGTTGCCGGAAGAAGCAGCGGCTCCAGAGGCCGCCGCAGCATCATTGGAAGCTGCGGCAGTCTGAGAAACAATGGCGGTCCTGGTGATGGTGACCATGGTGGTGGGGATGCCGCATCCCTCTGACTGAACTGCGGTAGCAGCCAGAGCAGTGGTCTTTGCCGCCGCATCGTTGGCAGCCTTTGAGCTGGATGGTGCTGCGGCTGCAGCTGATCCTCCCGAGGCTTGCTGTTTAGAGCCATCCGAGTTCACAATGGTGAAGTTGGAAAAGCCCTGCTTGATCATGACCTGGGCCACACTAAGGCCATCAGCTGGGAATGGCGTAGTCTTGGAGGCGGCGGCGTTCTTGTTTTCAAGATCTGAGCCAACCACCGCAGGGTCGATCAGAGGGACGACTCCACGGAGCTGGGCAGACTTTGGCAGTGTAGGATCACCGCAGATGGAAGGCACGCTGACAACAAAGGGGTTGAAGTTTTGCTCAGCAGCAACCAGTCCACGGGCAGCTGCAACAGCAGCATCACTTGTACCAAGCTGGGTCAAGATAAGATCGGCCTGGGTGAGCTTTCCGCAGGGGTTGGCGGCAGCAAGGAGGAACTGGATTGAGGTTCCAGCCAGAGTAGCAGCTTGTCCAGGCTGTCCCAAGTTTGTCAATGCGCCAATGGCAGAAATAGCGCCATTGCCCTGTTCTTGGCCGAAGCGGGCTTCAGCTGCAACAGCTAGGAGAACGGAGGCTGCGAGTGACGACTTCATTTTCACTTGTCCGAAATTTTGCCAATTGTGGTGTTTTTTAAACAATGGTATAAAAGCAAAAAAAAAAAAAGAGTGTAAAAAATACTTTTACAAAAAAGAATAAAAGAAGGTGGGCGAAGAATAAAAACAGAGGCAATCGCACAGCGATGCTTGAGACTCTGAAAAGATGATGAAAAGAAGGGAAGGGGTTGAAAGTAGAAGAGAGCGATGATGAACCAGAAACAAGACAGGAAGAAAGGGAAGAAACCGACTCATATATATATGGATTTCTCTTTATACTAGATACTATCGTAAACCCTGGTTGTCAACAGTTGTCAACCGTTTTATTGCCTTGGCACAACCGCACCAGTGTCTCGCAGTCCGCGCGGCAAACGGGGGACAACCGCAATCTGCCCCGCTGTTTCAGGCAAATCTAGAACTTGGGTCCAGCGTAATAAACATGTTCTATCGGTCTCCGGAAACCGTTTGTCAGCCGAGGAATAGCTGGTGGTGCCTCGGACATGGCAAAGTACAACTATGTATTTCGTACGTTAGAACAATCTCACAAATCTTATCACATGTGCCTTGAGCGAGTGCAAACTAAAGTTGAAGACAGGGATACTCGCCATGTCAAAGTCTGCGCGCTGACTGCGGCTTTGTGCCCCTGCATCTTAGAGTAATAAAGCATCAAGCGTATTTCAGAAGTTCCTACAAAATGTGCATATTGCTTCCTTTAATTCTGACTCTGTTGGCGCCCATTGCAACTGAATGCGGCTTCAATGGAGAGATGCCATGCGCACCAATAGAATCATCGTATGAGCGCAGCTGATGGTTGGCCAACGGCTAGATAAGATGACCATGAAACCAAAATCGTACCAGCAGATGTTGTGTTTATCTACGTGAGCCTCGGAGTTGGATTTTGGAACGATTCAAACAATTCTGAAACCATAAACTCTCCCATGTCCCGTCATTGAGAGCAAAAGGGGAGTAAACGTTTGACGCTTATAAAGCTTATACAAGATAAAAATTTAATCCCAGCTTTTCGGATAGCGGCGAGCAATATAGGCTAAATGTACGGGAAGTGGGTAGACAGATCCGTATTTTATCCGCGACGTGCTCTGAGCGTTATACGAGAGAAGAAAAACATGAAGGATGACGGAACGGTAGTAGACGTAAAATGAGTGGGAAAAAGAAAGGGGTAGCGAAAACAGACTCTTCTTTTCGTGCTATGCGGACATTATTTGATTGCCAATTTCTTTTGAAATTTGTAGCAATATGTGATGATTATTGAGCGTTAAGCTACTGGCAAGTTTTGCAATTGCATGCTATTGTTATTTTGTTTCTTACTTTTCATTCACACTCTTCTAGCTAGGACTACTATTATTGACACAATACCATAAAATTCCTGTGGGACGGCCTCGATGTCTTGGACGCTAACCTAAAACCCTGTATTTAGAGATCTTGATAAGCCAAAGATAGAGAACTCGATGCTGAGACCAGCAACACACAAGTTGCAAAGGGGGGGGGAGGTAGAAAAGGAGTCAATAAAAATGAAATGTCTTTATAAAAAGGATTGTAAAACGATTTCCATAGCTCCTTGGTTTTATGCGTTTTTAGATAGTGTTAGCAGCTTACGAAATTTGGTGATGTGATGCCTATTTGCTCCCACTTCCAGAAACAAGTATCAAAGGTAACTATCACTCATACCTCTTTAATTGTTAACCGGATCACTTTCGTGAGCTCTACCCTACATTTGAAGTCATTTGGGATAACCTTTTACGTTGAATCCTGCTGCACTTGATCCTCCTTCTTGGTTCGGTATTAGTTCCGCCCTCCTTACCCTGTACTGTAATCTTGTCGTACAAATTCTGGATGTGGCTTTTAATTTGTCCCTCATTCTGTTCTTTATTTAATATGTCTTCTGAATCTTTAAACTATACACTCTGCCACAGCTTCAATACCATCCTGTGAAGGAGATGGAGCCAAAGCTGCTGCCAGTGTTCCCCTCCTTATCCGGTGCCATCTCCAGCCACTAGCACAAGATGAAGTAATCTGGGGTAGCACAGCTAGAATGCCCTGTTTAGGACTAGCCACGTGTATAAGAAGGTTACATTTTCTTCACTGTGGGGATAAACAATTACCACCGACTGTCGCATTTCACAAATCAACTACTAGCAAGCGCTCAAAGTCTATCGTCCAGCTTCCGCTATCAACTGCAGGCCAGGTAGCGTGTACCCGCCATTTTGTGGATGGTCGATATGGAGCCGACAGATGAGAATTCTATTAATAGTAAGAAGCGGAAGCGCTCTGCGCATCTTCCCTCACACACGAGGATCCTGGCAGCCTGTGATGCATGCCGGGTCAGCAAGACGCGGTGCGATTCTGGTCGTCCAACGTGCGCAAAATGCGCCGAGCGTGGCGTGCCCTGTCACTACCCAGACAAGGATCCCTTTTCAATGTAAGACATGGTTCAGCCTCGATGGGAAGAATCTGTCTATCATCTATGAGACATATGAGACACTAATGTTGCCGTCTCTAGATTCGAGACATGGGGCAAGAAAATCTTGACGGCTGTTGAAGAGCAGGGACGCCTCCTGTCGAGTTTCATAGAAGGCGGTCGGAATGGCCCGCTGTTACGTCCATTAGACATGGATGGAGACAATCTAGAGACACTGTCGCGAAAAGACACTCCATGGACGCCCATCACTGGCTCAGATATGATCCTCAACTGGTCTGTATTTCCACAGGAGAAGCCGGTCGGCACGTTTCCCTCTTCCGAGTATGCGGAGAAGGCGAAGCCATCTAATCTTGGTAGGTGCAAATGTTTGTGCTCTGAAAAAGAATTCATTGTTTATTGTAAAAAAGTAAAAGACACGTTTCAAATATACTAACTGCAAACTCTTACGTGAAAAGAAGCATCAAACCCGTCACCGGAACGCATGTTTGAGCTGCGAGACATTTACATGACCAAGATCCAAGGCAAAAACCCAATTGTCGATGCTGACCAGCTGGACGCTCACATCAAATATGTGTTGGACAACGGCTTTGGCTGGTCCGCCACTTCGTGCCTCGTGCTATTAGTGTTTGCGCTGGCATCAGTCTGGGGCAATTATCCCGACGATGAGCGACGAAGGATAGAATCCGACGAGGAGCTGGACCTTTATCCAAGGCAGCGGGTCACAATGGCCGTGCCCGACCATCGCATGAGAGAGTCCCTCATGTACATCACAATGGCGCAGAAACGAATGTCGACGGCGTATTTGGACGACTCGTTGCTCGGCGTGGTGTGTTTTTGTCTCTTTGGGTACGTATTGTTATTGCCATCATTGTTATTACCGGGCACCTAGGAGTGGCTCTGTGCTGATGGTTGATGCCAGGATGTGGTATCAGTACAACATTGAGCCTATCCCTGGGTGGAAGATGTTTCGCACGGCGTCTATGATGTGGGAAGCGTACAATCTCAAGCACTCTGACGGCAAGACTGAGCGACCAAAACAAGAAGAGAGTATGTTCTGTGGCACACCTGCTAGTTGTCTAGATTGAGGGATACTGACGAGTCGCGAATCATTCAGGTCTTGAACAACGATTATACTGGACGTGTCTAAAGTCTGAATGGTGCGATGATCCCATGGTCCCTTGAGATGTGAATTCAGGCCAGTTTATGCTCACAATGTTTTATCAGTGAGGTGCGGCACGAACTCAACGGTCTTCCTTCTTGCACGTTACAAGAATCATCATTTCCCTATTCTCTTCCTACTTTCCCAACAATTGAAAGCTTCAGTCCCATGGATCCTCATCAAGAGGCATCCATTATCCAGTCCACCACGAGGTCCTATTACTACTATCTTGCCGAGATATCTCTGCGCCGCCTTCTAAACCGCACCCGAAGCGCTGCCGCCATTTTGTCGCCAACCGTCGACTCACTTACCGCCTCTCAGCTCGCCGACACTCTCCAGAAACTCGAGGGTCAGCTTCAACAGTGGCTGGACTGTCTGCCTTCGGCTCTCCAGTTCAACATACCGCCCGACTCACGGCCGCCGCCAGATGAGCCTGAATTGGTCAAGTTGATGCGTGAGCGGTACGCAGAAGTTCGAGAACTCTTGTGCCGCGCTTACTTGTACATGTGTCTTCACGGCGGCATGCGGCTTACCCGATCTCAGGCCGAAACATTTGGCGCACACGCCTCTTTAGGGCTGAGGCTAAGTATTTACCGGATCCAGACAGAGAATCCATTCTTCCGCCATCCTGGATCTTGGGGAGCTTGCCGCGTGCGGTTCAACCATGCTCTGTGTCTTATTGCAGCTTATCGAGGTAAACAGGCCGGCATTGAGTCTGCGGCGCATGTGGTTGTGCCGCCACTGTGGAGGGAGTGCGTGGGTCTTGTCCAAGAGAGGCTGCATATATGGAGCGATCAAGGAGGAGGTATTAGGGAGCTGGGTATGCTATTAGATTGGCTGATGGAACAGTAAGGCGTTGTATATGAGAATGGAGTACGGTTGCAACAAATGTAGGCTTGTGGTTCACGCTCTTGGCTTAAAATACGAAATTCGGAGCACCTATGTATTTAATGTAATATATGTAATGAAATCTTGTACTACGGTAAAACCCTCTATTCTATCAATGTAACCCTAAACATCTATCCGACATTTATACCCTGTACCCTGCAGATTACTGTTGTATAGTCTATTATTATTCCTACAAGCCAAGCCAGAACCGAGTCTCAGGCACAATCAATCTCCCTTTGCCCAAGATTTCCTGGCTCGACGTCCCGATCAAGACGTCATAAGTCCCCTTCTCGCTCTTCCACATACTCTCAATCTCGTCCCAGAAACTGGTGGCATACTGGTCTATGGGGATCTGAACTTCCTTCTCTTCGCCTGCTTCTAGGAATACTTTCTCAAACCCATGCAATTCTTTCGTCGGTCGGTGAGTTGGCGAGTTAGGAGCTGAGATGTATAGCTGGAGGACCTGCGCGGCAGCAACTGTGCTGGTATTTTTGATCTTTACAATGGCCATACTGGAATGGCCTGGGCGGAGCACCTCTGGAACTGTCTTGACAGCAGAGTCTGGAAGCTCAAAGGTGGCATAAGAAAGCCCGTGTCTGCAGCAGCGGTATCAGTTAGTGATGAAACGTGTGAAAGTAGCCCAGAAATCTTACCCGAATGGAAACAACACCTCCCTCCCCGTCTTTTCGTAGAACTTGTAGCCAACAAACACATCCTCTCCATACAACACTCGGCCGCCGACACTGGCGTAGTTGAGATATGCCGGATTATGCTTCACGTCGATTGGCCACGAGAGAGGCAATTTCCCCGAGGGGCTGACAGAGCCAAAGATGACATCTGATATGCCATGGCCAGTCTCATTGCCTCCATACCACGCCTGAATGATGGCTCTTGCTTTGTCTGCCCAGGACATGGTGACTGGAGTTCCCGACTGGTTGACGACAACTGCGTTTGGCGCAGCGTCGAGGACTTGCGAGATCATATCGTCAACTCCAGGCGGCAAGTCCATGTGTGGACGATCAAAGCCTTCAGACTCCCATTCGCCACTCAGCCCCGTGCAGATTATGGTGTAGTCTGCCTCTGATGCTGCCTGAACGGCGCGTGCAATCATCTCTTGAGGACTTCCCCTCAGACAAGCGCCGAGATGAACGGCTCCACCTCCAAAGTTGACCATGCCTGTGGTTTCCATCTTGGTGGTGTTGGCAGATCCAAATTCAAGCCGGAGCTTGTATGTTTTGCCGCCGATTAGCTCCTTGGATCCAATTTTCTCGGTGGTTCCCTTGCCAAAGAAGGCTGTTCCTCGGGTCTGGTGAGTGGTGTTGTCAATCAGGAGTTCGTCGTCGATATATAAATCTGCGGTGCCGAAGACGCTGAGACCAAAGTCCCATGTGCCGGTTGCGGTTGGAATGAAGTCTCCGAGTAATGTTCCCCAGAACATGGCTCTGTTTAGAGTTGGGATGGCGTTGTAATCCATGAGCTGGAAGGCGGTTGAAGAAACATTCTCTGTGCCGAGAAGCTGTCTATCGACGAGAGTAATAGGATCGTTGTAGAATTTGATTATTGCGTTGTGTATCATTGCTTCAATGACCGGAAGCATTTGGTGTGCGTACGCACCCACTTCGTGAGTGATGGAGGCGTTTGGCACAGCTTCCGCAACAGCATCATAGAGGGAAACCGAGTAATAGGGCAGCAATGAGGCGCTGCCGCCTCCAGAGATGGCCGGCAACCGTACGTGGGAGCCAATGAGGGCTATCTTGCCTGCTGTTTTGGGTAGAGGCAATAGAGAATTGTCGTTTTTGAGAAGCACAATACTGCTGCTGCAAACCTGGCGGTTCAAAGCGCGGTCTTCTACAAAGTCGCGCCCTCTCTCCACCTCAGACACCTTGAGCTCCCCGGCTTTTTGGGCGAATTTCAACACCCTTCGGGCCCTCTCGTCAATGGTGGACATTTTGAGGAGACGTGCCTGTAGAGCTGATTCGATGTATTTGCCTCGATATCTTGAGACACCGGGCATCTCGAGATCAAGACCAGCGTTTATGGCGTCAATGGTCGTATAGGTTCCGTACCAATCGCTAACAATGAGCGGATCCCACTTCCACTCTGATCGAATAATTCCTTGAAGCATCTCTTCACTATCGGCGACATGACCGCCGTTTACCTTGTTGTAGGAAGTCATCATGGCGCCTGGTTTGGCATCTCGGGCCACAATTTGAAAGGGCCGCAGATATACCTCTCTCAGAGCCCGTGGAGTAATGAGACAGTCCACTGCTCGTCTCTCATGCTCTTGATCGTTGCCTACAAAGTGCTTCACGCAAGAAGTGACTCCTGTACTCTCACAACCAAGAATCATAGAAGCGGCAAGGATGCCAGAAAGGTAAGGGTCTTCCGAAAAGGACTCAAAGCCACGACCACCCAGCGGCGATCTGGGCGTGTTGATTGTAGGGCCTAGCCAGCAGTGTGCGCCTTTGGCGATGCATTCATCTCCCAAGAGCTTTCCGGCTCTCTTCAACAGCGGCTTGTCCCAAGTGGCTGCCAGTGCTGTTCCACACGGCAAGCAAGCAGCAGGCACTCCGGCAAAGAACTTTGTGCCGCGGATACCATTTGGGCCATCGGTAAAACGTATGGATGGCACGTTGTGCTTTGGGATGGGAAATGTGTGCCAGAAGTCAATGCCTACTCCCAAATTAGTAATAGGATTCGCTAGGTTGAGCCTTTTGGGACTTACCGGAAAGAAGCGCAATTTTCTCGTTTTGTGTTAGTTGAGACAAGACAGTCTCTACGTCAAAGTTCATCTTCGCCTCTGGATGCCACTCGCCCATGGTGAGATTATTAAAAGAATGTACCTTGTCTATGGACTGCGAAAAATAAAGGCACGCAAGCCGGAGAGAAAAAGACAACTAAAGGGAGAAAAATGCGGTTGTTATAAATCTTATTGCTTTCGGGACATTTTGGGTATCCAGTTTAATAGACCGCGTTTAAACTGGGAACCGCGGACACTCCCCAAGGAGGGGCGGGCCATTCTAGCCTCAACTCCAAACCAACAACATGGAAATAACAAAATGGGGAAAACTAATTCATCTTCATGCACGGGGAACTGCCGGCCAAAAGCTTACCGACGTTAAGCTGACTGTGGGGTTACGAGCTTAAAGACTCGCCATCGACTTCAAATAGCTTCGGGGAGTCTCCCCGATGGATACCCCAGACTTACTCCGCGATTTTGAGGGGAAGAAAAGACTAGCGAGCTACCAAACCCTTGGCGCAACTCACACCAGGCTAGCTTGTCTTGGCAAAGCCATGACTGGTGGATGTGGATAGTTCGATATTTTGCCAGGAAATGGTCATGGGCTCACTTTCGTGGCGGTTGTCTAGAACCAGAGTCTCAGATAAAAGGGAGCATGAATTCTCGTGAAATCTTTCCAGGTCACCATCTCTATCAGCCAACCTGTTCATTATAGCACGAGCAGGCACCATGGGTTTCCTCAAGCCTGATACCAAAGCGACGGGGGCTTCAGAGCCTATCGTGACCACCATCGCGAATGAGGACAAAGTAGGATGGTACAGGAAGCCAAACCTGAGATATCTCTACTTGATCCTCTTTCCAGCATGTATGGGAATTGAACTCACGTCTGGATTTGACTCCCAGATGATCAATGCTCTTCAGATTGTCCCTTCTTGGGTAAAGTGTATGAGCCCCCTTCTCCCTTGATCTGTTGGGCTAGCATGCTGACCGACATTAAGACTTTGATAATCCACAAGGATCCCTCAAGGGCATCATTGCAGCAGCGTATTCTCTTGGAGCAATTCTGTCTCTACCTTTTATTCCCATCGTCAACGACAGATTTGGTAGACGCTGGTCTATCGTGGGTGGCTCAGTCATCATGATCATAGGAGCATTGATTCAAGGATTTTCTCAACACGGTAAGTTGGCTTTGAGTATAACTTGGCATACATGTTATCTAATAATGCCTTTGAAATAGTTGCCATGTATATCGTCGCTCGAATCATCCTCGGCTTTGGAATTCCGACTTGCATCGTGTCCGGCTCATCTTTGATCGGTGAACTCAGCTACCCGAAAGAGCGAGCGATCCTCACCTCCTTATTCAACGTTTCATATTTTATAGGCCAGATTGTTGCAGCTGGCATTACGTTCGGCACGAACAGCATTCCCAACAACTGGGGATGGCGCATACCTTCTTTACTGCAGATGGTCCCATCTATTCTACAGATCGTCTTTGTCTTCCTATTACCCGAAAGCCCTCGATGGCTTGTCACAAAAGGCCGCAGTGAGGAAGCCAACGAAATTCTGATCAAGTATCATGCCGAGGGCGACCGAGACTCTGAATTTGTCCATGCAGAGATGGCACAGATTGAAGCCACGATTGAGCTTGAGGCTGAATCTTCCAAGAGAAGCTGGCTCTCCCTCTTCGAAACCGCAGGCATGAGGCGACGAACGTTGATATCGTCGTTCCTTGGCTTGTTTACTCAGTGGTCCGGCAATACTCTCATCTCATATTACCTGGGTGATCTTCTTGCAATGATTGGGCAGACAGACTCTGTCTTTAAGCAGAAAATCAACGTTGCCATAGCCTGCTGGTCATTGTTCTGTGGTGTCACCGTATCTCTGCTTGTCAACCGTTTCAATCGTCGAACCATGTATCTTACGTGTACGATCAGCTTGCTCGTGGTATACATCTGCTGGACTGTGACAATGCAGCAGAGCATCAAGGCTAATGATCTTGGGATCACTAACAAAGCTGCGGGTGCAGCCACCATTTTCTTCATCTTTGCATATCAGCCTTGTTATAACATCGGATACAACGCACTCACGTACACATACATGGTTGAGTTGTGGCCGTACATTGAGCGGTCCAAGGGAATCTCAGTGTTCCAGCTGTTTGGACGACTTGCTGGATTTTTCGCCACTTTTGTGAACCCAATTGGCTTGCAGAATATTAGCTGGAGATGGCTGATTGTCTATTGCTGCTGGTTGGCATTTGAGATTGTTTTCGTCTGGTTCATGTTCCCTGAGACGGCTGGTCGCACCTTGGAAGAGTTGACCTTTTGTAAGTCTTATCTGCAGCTTCTATTCACACTCTTTGTTTGACTCTAAGTTTGTCTCGTCTTACTAATGGTTTCTTTTGCAGTGTTCGAAGATAAAACGCTGGCAGACCAGGCAGTCATGGCAGTCGAGAAAGCCGTGCACCACGAGGATATGGGTGCAAAAGCCATTGAACTTGGCGAGGTGCAGCAGATTGAAAAGACTGCAAGCAATGTGGCTGCGCATAGCGTCAAGGTATAGGGAGAAGGTTAAACCGTGTTAGAGTTGAAGATGACTGTTTGAGAAAGTTGAGCGGACAATGTCCATATTGATTTGCATTCAGAGTGCTATGTAATACTTAATTCCATTAAATGACGCTTCATGAAGCTATAGTCAAGTTCACAACGTGTCTGAAACTGTACTTTCGTTTCTTGACAGACAACTGCCACAACGTATCCATTCGAATTACCGCTATTCTCGCAAATTCTGCAGCCAGACTAGACTGGTAGCCCCACAAACGGCAAACTTTCTGGCCATCCTCGTAATAATCACCGCCGCGCTATAATTGGCCACTCGCAAAAACTTGCAGCCAGCTGCTAGATTATGGTTCCAGAACGCTATAGCCCTCCTTTGCTGAATTCAGAACAGCCCGTTTTAGATACATGGCGCACAGGAACAAGTCTTCAGCTTTGTGTTGTGAATTTATGCCACAACCTTATATCGCGCAAAGTTTCCATGAGCCTGCCTCTCTTACCAATGCACCTCGCGACTTGTCTATGCGTGCCTCTTTGCTCTTTTCGCGCGAGGAATGCGCTATGGAGAAGAGCTACAAGATGCCTTAGAGGCTGAATTCATGAGAAGCGTAGTAATAATAGATTTATAATCGCACCAGCGGCCGCATCGCTGCGATGGAAGTATATATAGCCTGTCATCCAGGAATAAAAGGAGCTTTAGCATGCAGTAACTCGTCATTGCATCATAAAGTATCATTGTATCAATCTTTATTCACCTACTTTCTAAACTTCTCAAATACAAATGGAACTTCACCTGACTCCCTACGCTGCTCTTACCTCCGCTCTTGAGCGGCTCAACTATGGCGGCAAGACCATCTTAATCACAGGAGGCGGCCACGGTATGGGTGTTGATATGTGCCGATCGTTTGCTGCCCGGAAATCTTCTCACATCATTATTGTTGGTCGTAATGAGACTCGGATCAAGGCCAGCGCTGAGAAACTCACTGCAGAGTTCCCGGCTACTCGCTTCACGCCCATCGCCGCCGACATCTCGTCCAAAGACGATATCAAAATGCTCTTTGAGAGCCTTGCAGACTCCCCTGATGTTCTCATCAATAACGCCGGGTACATGCCAGTTCCCGAAAAGTTCCAAGACGCTGATATCGACGAGTGGTGGTCTGGCTACACAACCAATGTCTTTGGTACTGTTCTAGTGACTCAGACCTATCTCAAACACCGGGATACTAAAGCCTCCAAGACTGGCCCCGGAGTTATTATTACTTTAAATACCATCGCCGCTTACTCATTTGATATGCCTTCTCTCAGTGCCTACGGCTCAAGCAAGGCTGCCCTTGCTCGCTGGCTAGAAATTGCTTCCCACGATGTTCCACAGGAAGTTGCTCGCTTCATCTCCGTTCATCCCGGCGCTGTGGCCACCGATATGGGACATAAAGCTGGCATCATCGATACACTGGCTGTTACTGAGGCTGCGCTGACTGCCGATTTTACTGCCTGGTTAGCTTCTGATGAGGCTAGCTTTTTAGCTGGGCGTTTTGTCTGGGCCAACTGGGATTGTGAACAGCTGATCAGCCGGAAGCAAGAGATATTGGAGGAGAATCTATTCCGAACTTCACTTACTGGTGTCGATTCAAGCCCTTTCGTGTAAATCTTTTGTGTCCCTTGCACGCAATATGCGACATGTAAAATTTGAAAAGGCTTATGTTAATATTAGAACCCCTTGGAATATATTTCTGTATCCATTGTTTTGTTAACTAACTATAACATGTGTCTCAGCGGTATAAATATAAAATATAGTCTTAATTCGCGCCGTGTTCCTAGTGTCTGGGGAGGCTGACTTTGTTGCTTTAGATGCAGCAAACTATCCTTGTGATTTATTCTAACGCATGTATAAATCACTAGGATATATTGCTACCACTGTAGCGAAATAAATTGTCGCCAAATGCATGCCAACCGGACTTTATTCCTCTAAGACTTAACACCGGGGATATCGTTATCGGCGTTAGGGGCTATTGAGTAGTGGCCCATATATTCCTGTTGTTTGGCATAGCTTGCACTATCTCCGTACCTGTGACGTGATGTTATACTACCTATGAAATGCAGTTAAAAAAGTTGTCTTTATATAAAATTCTTTTCATTTCTCTTCTTTTTATAATTATATTTACCAACATACTCTGGTATAGTAAAATTATCTTTCCAAGACAATATGCGTGAATATAACACCGACACTACGAGTGATGACCTCCTAAATGACCTTTCTGGAGAGATTAAGGGCAAGGTTATACTAACTACTGGTGTCTCTCCCGGTACCTTGGGAGGCTTCTTTGTTGAGACAATTGCCAAAGCTCAACCTTCAACGCTGATCCTCGCTGGTCGCAACCAAGAGAGGACACAGAAAACCGCTAGTGCAATACAAGCAGCCTATCCCGATATCAAGATCTATACACTTCAGCTTAATCTTAGTTCTTTAGCCGCTGTTCGAGAAGCTGCCACCACTGTTAATTCTTGGCAACACATCCCTGTTATTGATGTCCTCGTAAATAATGCTGGGTTAATGGCGACCGATTTCTCTTTAACAATCGATGGATACGAGACCCAGTTTGCAAGCAACCATTTAGGGCATTTCTTATTTACGAACCTTGTAATGGGAAAGCTCTTGGCCTCTAAATCTCCTCGCGTCGTCAATATTTCCAGCGATGGCCATCGTCTTAGCCCCATCCGATGGGCCGACTATAACTTTAGTGTACGTGTGTGTCCATATTGTCATTAGAGCAATGGCTGACCTATTCGACTCTCTAGAATGGCGAAACATACAACAGATGGCGTGCATACGGCCAATCAAAAACAGCAAACATACTGATGGCGATTTCTTTGGCGGAGAAATTAGGACCCAAACACGGGTTAACAGCTTTTAGCCTCCATCCAGGCGTTATTAGCACCAGTTTAGGCGCGCATCTCGACTTTTCGGTCGAAATGGGTGAATTGGGTAAGTTTCCTTTTAGAAACTAATTGCATCTACGGCATCTGATAATTTCCCGTAGCGGCTGTCGATAAATCTTTGGGAAATGCTGAGGGATGGGCGGAGTTCAAATGGAAGACCCCAGAGAGAGGAGTGGCTACTCACATCTACGCAGCTTTTGAACCTAGTCTTAAAGGTATTTTCTTGTTCATCTCAGTGTATAAGTTACTGGGTAGCTACTAACAATTCTTAACAGGGCGGAACGGCGCATACTTGGAAGATTCACATGTTGCGGATCCATATACAAATACCGTTAAGCCATGGGCCACAAGCAGTATCGAGGCTGACCGTCTTTGGAAGCTAAGCGAAAAACTTGCTGGTCAGGAGTTTCAGTACTAAATCTTGAGTAGGTTATATGTATAGTGGGTTAGGTGCGCCAATTGGTTGTTTTGGAGGCTCATGTAACAATTGTGCGGCCAAACTTGGCACAACAACAAGCCGACAGAGTTTAGAAGATGCATCAATTTTTGTGAGAAGATTCTAGTATAACCCCACTCAGCGATAACTCAAATAATGCAAATAGAACTACAAGATAGTTTATTTTTCTTAAAAGTTGGGGTTTGAAAAGATTTTGCGGAACGCATCTATAATCCAAGCCATGCAGGCCGCTCTATTTTCTGCCAGTTTTATACATGAGGCGTTCTCGACACGCCATTTTAAACCATTATTGAGAATTCCACGCAATCGCCAGAGAAACAGCCTGAGCGCTCGTGAAAATAGTGCCCTGAGTTTGTCCAGTTGGAACTGCTGATGCGTAAAATTGGGCTGATCCCTGGAAAGTCAAGTGCGTACCATCGTAGGCAAAGCTACTCGCAGTAGAGACAGAGGTACCACAGCTCAAGGAAGAGTCGCTCAGAATAGCACACTTTCCTTTGCTTGAGCTAAGTGAAAAGGTAGTTCCATCAGAATTTGGGTTAGCAGTGTAGGTAGCTGGAGTACCGCCGGCGCGATACCATGCTCCGCTGCTGATCAGGAACCCATCGCTAGTCGTGCTGGAGGTATCGACATATAGGTATCCCTTGCCTGACAAGACTCCTGGAGGAGTGGTAGATGCCGCGCCAGTGCTTTTTGTGCTTGTAGACGTGGCAGAAGCTGTCTTGGATGTCGTTGTAGCTGTGCCGGTACCGGATTTGGGAAGATATTTGATGCCGGTCTTGGGGCAAGTAGAGGCAGAGCCAACAGGGTCAACAGGGGTGAACGTGCCGGTTTGAACAGAACCACGGACGTTGTATTGATACCATAGCTCATCAAGCTCACCATTGCTGTTACAGTTGATGATGACGTTGTGGCCGTGATGCGCAGTGAGGGCAGCCTGGATGGCAGCCAAAGTATAGGTGGCGGTTTTTGAAGGCACGATTCCAGCTGCAGCAAGCCAATCGTACGAGGGAAGGGTTTGGAACAAGCTCACAGCTCGCGTGAAGAAATCAGGTACTTCTTGGGTAGGCTGATAGTTTGTATAGCACTCAGGATCAAGTGTGCTGATGCATGTGGCGTGCTTGCCAAATTCGTGTTCCCAAAAGCTCTCGTCATTGCCTTGGTAGTCTTTCCAATATGTTTGCATAAATGCAAGCGTAGAAGGGGCTGCCTTTGCCAGAATTGCTGTTATGTTGGTATACTCCCTCGACGTATCGCAGTATTGGGAAAAGGTTCCATCACAGTTATCAGGCCTGTTTGAGAGGTTAGTTAAGCAGCAAACGGGCGCATCAATCGCGCTGTCAAGAGCGTTTTACCAAAGGCCGTGGACAGTCCATGAGTCATTGGGACCCGTTGATGGATTAGTGTCCCAAAATTGTGTGAGAAGAAGCTGACCACCCGGATAATTGAAGCAGCAAGTATTGGAGACAGCGGTGGTATTCTGACAACTCAGTGGCAAGTTTGTTGGACATGACACTGAGGCTGCCACTGCAGATCCGGTGGCCCAGGCGGCCCCGAAGATTAGATGCCGTAACGCCATTTTGGTCAAGGATAAGTTTGAGTTTCACAAAGAGATTTCTCAGAAGATTTTCAATATGAGTATGGCTTACCCCTCTTATACTTTGTAAATCTGAAACATTTTCTTGGACATGGCCTGGCCCGCATTTGCTATCTATTGAGAGCTGATAACTGCATTCACACACCGACGTTCTGCCAAGAGTTTGGCGGCTTTCTCCACACAAGAGCATTTCGAACTTCCTTATACAGGTTAGCTAGATGATTGAAGACGAAAACTTTGACTGGGCTATTGTGCTATCTTTTGGTGTAAGTATTTGATTCAAATGCTTTTTGCCTATAGCGCTTACACTAGACTAGTCTAAGCAAATCAATTAGCACACGTGGCTGATTGGTCGGATGTGGCTGCAGCTGATAAAAAAGTTCCTCATCAAGTCCGGAACAATCGCCCAAAGAAGCATCTCAAAGAGCAACTATATTGTAGAGCTAGAGCGTTATGGTGAAGTGTGATTATATCTTGTGAAATAGAAATGAGACATTTCATGAGTAATTGCTACTGGAAGGAGTCTTTGCAAACGTCTACAAGGAGAATTTAGTTTGGCCACGATATAAATTTAACGGTGATCCTATCTTCAGATTGCCTCCAGGCTTTTAGCCTTAATTATAAGCTTGATCTACAAAAACGGATGGATGCACAGTACTATTTTAGATCAAAATCACCCATAGTGTCGAACCGCGATTTCACTGTCAGCCTCAAGAGCCCATCGTGGAGTAAACCTATCGCGAGTTACCAAAGAGTTGCCATATGAGTTTGAGCATACAAACAATGGTCGCAAGGTCTAATGCTGTTGATACGAGTGGATTTTTTCCGTACGTTCGGCGACATTTCTTTAGAATATTTAGCTTAGGCCCTATTATAGAGGCCCGCAAAAGATAAATTCTTAACTTCGGAGACAGGTCATGGTGCCACCCAAAAATCTTGAGCCTTTAATTTAGACATTGACAAGAGAATCTAGATATATACGCATGTTGCCGCAGTACGTGAGAATGTTGCATACTTGACCCCACGGAATAGTGATAACCATTGTTGACGTCGCAGTCAATGTTTTGGGACCCCAGTTTTAGTATTCGAGGAAATCGAGAAAAGACTTTAGCTCAGCATTGAACCGCGTAGGCTTATCTCTAAAGGACCAATGACCGGCTCCTGGAATCGTGACTAGTCTAATTCCGTACTCAAACCAAGCCTCGAGGCCATTGAGCATAGCCGGACTAAAGTATGGGTCAAGCTCTCCCCAGATAATGCTGCTAGGAACTGTTTGAGCCAAGCCTTCCGTGCTGAGGTTTTGCCCATACGGAGGCGCAGGAAAACCTTCGTTGTAAAAGTCGAGCATCCAATAGAGAGGGGATTTTTGCATGTATTCTGCAATCTCATCGCGGTATGTTTCGTTTAAGATGTGCTGGACTATGGTAGATATGTTTTTGGGCTGCCCTGGCTGGTATGCATAATATGGTATTGTGTACTCAGATAGTTGTTGCTGGTAGCTGTCAAACTCAATTAACGGGAGGAAAACTGGGATGATTGGAGTGTTAACCATAACCAGGCCCTTCAACATGTCCGAATGCGCCGAAGCAAACTTTTGCACGACAACGCCTCCAACATCGTGGCCCACAATGACAGCCGATGCTTTACCAGTTGCTTTTATCACCGCCAACATGTCGGAAACATAGGCACCTGCAGCATAATCTTCCTTCTCTTGTGGGACATCGCTGGGTGGATACCCGCGTAGTGTGGGAGTTACAACAGTATATTTTCTTGCAAATTCTTGGATTTGTAAAGTATTCCAGGTTGTTTCTCTGTCTGGAAAACCGTGTTGCAAAATTAAAAGAGGTCCAGAACCGTACGACCGGTAATGGATCTTCACACCATCGTTATCAATGAAACCCTCGCGGTCATTAATACGCCTAGTTGCTACTGACGCAATATTAGTGCTACGGGCACATGCTCCCGCCAACGCCAGGCCTATTCAAAAGTGAATGATCAGCTGAAATCACACATATGAGGACAGTTTGGATACAACATACACGCCAGAAAGCTTTTTCTAGCACTTATCATCGGGCCGTAGTGTGTCTTGAAGGGGCAATTAAATCTTGAAGCTGGAAAAGGCGTACAATCTTGATTCGAATTGGTCAGGATGCGTTGGGCAATGTAGGAGTTCTAGACGTCAATCCAAAGAGAAAACTATTGTTCAATCAGATATGACACCACTTAAGGGACGAATGGAGTATAAATAGCTACGACTACAATGAAAATTTTGGCCTTGTAGTAGTTTCTTGTTAGTCAATATGGATGGTGTATTTGGAATCATAGTCGCGAGTAGTCGGTGTGCAAGTTGACAACTCGACGTACAGACAAAATTATAAATACGCAAACTAAGCCAGCGCCCGGTGGATGCATCCCTACAAACGGTTTCCCAGATACGAGATTGCGAAAATAAACCATAGTACATAATATGCCATGAGCTGAGTTTCGACCATTTCTGTAAAAATTATAGAATTGGATTGAATAGCTCGTTTAGCGGTCCATTAGCCGGTATGTATTTACCTTTCCCTTCGCTCGTGATCCGTAATGTGGTCGTCGGGCAGTCAATTACGGAAGAGTAGCCAAAGATTTAGCAAACAACGGTAGAAATAACTCTTGTAACCCGACAAAATGTCTCAGTGTTAGTTAGTAATTGCTCATCGCATGTGGTATGTATCTGTGTTTACCATATAACTTGAGCAATATGTTTCCTAATCACCACACTCAATGCTACTCTGCAGTAACACTCATATTAGTAATTCAGCCGTGGTAAATAGCCACATTACACATCAGTGGGTAGCCGCTGGAGACGGTATTTCTAAATAGGAGATGCGTAATTGTCAAGAGGAAGCTTTTTTTTTTTTTTTTTCTTTTGTTGGGTTTAGTAGCTATAGTGTAATATGATCTATTCTTAAGCTGAATTTTCTTCTTTGTTAAAGCTCTGTTACCTGAGGCGCTATTTGTTGCAAAAGAGTTCAGCTAATCAGGTTGTTGTCCAGTAGGCCTGTTCTGCTGGAAACAATATGGAAGCTGTAAGCGCATTTAAAATAGCGGTATGTGGGGGGGGGGGGGGGGGGGGGGGGGGGGGGGGGGGGGGGGGGGGGGGGGGGGGGGGGGGGGGGGGGGGGGGGG